>JAKSZP010013466.1:0-101652 GCA_022478985.1 Massospora cicadina
AATATTTTCATACTGAGGTTCGTTGTTTCAAGAAGGAAGCACATGAGAAGAAGAAAGGAGATAAGCCCAATAAGATTCTCCACCTCAATAATGAGATGGGTTTGCAGCAAGAGCATCAGACCTGATTAAGTATAATAAAGACAAACATTCTTCTTATTCCTTGCCCTCCTTGTTGGCTTTATCCTAACAGTTCAGAAGCACCATTACCCATATTGACTTCTGAGTGAATCAAATTTAATGCCAAAGCTATCATAGATACAGGATCTCCATTGAATGTTGTTTTATCAAAAATTCATCAAGTGAATCAATTTAACTAAAATATTTCTAACTTTGAAGAATATGGCACAGCTGGACCTCAGAGTACTTGTTCAATTGAAGCTTTTTTATCCCTTTCCATGAAAATTGGGAAATTAACTTTTACAATCCCTGCCATTGTACTTGATAACTTGAGTTATGACCTACTTTTAGGGACTCAATTTTTACAAGAATTTTATGGAATTATCAGTTACCCTGACTCGTCGTAGTCTCTCTTGGGGTATAAAGTTCCCTTACTTTTATCTGATCCTGCTTCTACCCAACGTCAATTATGTCTGCTAGAGGGAAGAAAAAGGTCTATTCACTTCAATACCACGTTGGAGAGTCTCACGTAAAATTACCTCCTACATCATCTGATATTGAAGAGGGAATGCCTTTTTTCTCCCCCAAAAATTAGTTATTAAGCCAAAATCACAGGTAATTGTTAACACTCCTTTGCATTTTTTGGTTCCCAAAGGACATTTGTTACAAATTCAAGGCATTTTCTATCATCTGCTAAAGAACTCCTGGCTTGTCCTGGAGTATAGGATTATACTTATTCAGGATCATTATCTGTCTTACTGGCAAACCTTACCAATGAGCCAAAACTGGTAGATTGAGAGTATCCAATTGCTTATGTCAAGTTACTGACCTTATCTATGATTTATGATGATTAACCCTTCAGAAGTCTACAAGTTTTTGGGTTGGAAAGTGATCAGGAATTCCTTACTTTGGGTCCTGCTATTGGGAAACACTAAATATAAGGAACAGGAGAAACAAGTGCTTCGATTGTTAGATGAATATTCCGACATTTTGCTAAGTATACTTACTATTTTGGGAAGATGAAAGGAGTAATGCACTCTGTTGATTTTTGCGATCACCTTCCTATTTGTGCAAAGCCTTATTGTAAGTCTAAGGTAGAAGAAGCCCATGTTACTAAGGAGCTTCATCAATTGTTGGAGGCTGAATTTGTTGAAACCTTCCAATATTCCTTGGGCATCTCCATTATTAATGGTTAAGAAGAAAGATGGTTCCCACTGTTTTATGGATTATTGTAGACTGAATGCTATTACTTGACGAGATTGTTATCTCTTACCTTGTATTGGTGATTCCCTTAGGTTGTTTGCTGGATCCACCTATTTTTTGGCCATGGACTTAGCCAGTGGCTACAGGCAAATCGAGTTATTGCCAGAAGATTGTGCTAAGTGTGCCCTGATATCGAGTGAAGGGTTGTTTGAACCAACTCATATGCCTTAAGGACTAAGCAATGCCCCAGCAACTTTCCAAAGGGCTATGGACAGTATGTTATAGGATCTAAAACTTACTTGTGTTCTGGTACTTCTTGATGATATTACCATGTTTTTTCAAAACTTTTACCGAGCATTTGGACGATCTAAAATATTTTTCAGACGAATTCTGAGCTTCTCCCTAAAGCTCAAACCCTCCAAATGTTCATTCTTTCAAAACGAAATGGACTTTTTAGGACATTAGTTCTCAGCTAAAGGGATTTGACCCCACTCAGACAAAATTCAAGCCATCCAACAAATGCCTCCTCCAACATCTTATTTATTTGAAGCAAGCTGACCAGGGGACATAAATTACCAAAAACTAAAATTCTACTAAAAAACTAACGTAACTATTTGGTTCAAACAAAACACCCTAATGAGCAGATTGAGTAAAACGCTTCAAAAACTGACCAACCAGGTGGGCAGCAGAGGCCACTTATCCCTCTATGGCGGAAGGGGAGGGGGGTCAGGGGGCTCGTTTTAATCAGCCTCTTCAGCAGCAGCTTATTCTTCAAATAGTAGAGTGCATGTCACAGCCATCAGTAATGGCGTTGGGCATCTGCGGTATGTGCTTCAATATCTCTAATAATTGGAATTTCAAAGAAATTGCCAGCTAGGTAAATGGCATTGAGATATTTGGTTAAACTTTTAGCTTTAATTCAGGCGTCTGGGAGTTGAACAAACGTGGCAATGTTGGTTTAAGTTATTTTTGCTTTTGGATTCTGTGCTATAATTGCCACGTTCTGGATAGCATCATTGCATTTTTGCAATACTTGTTCACTGATATTTTGCTTTTTGGAGTTAAGGTTTTGTGGATAACAGGAGGTGGAATTCCTCCTATGAGCATCGATACTGTTTAAAGACAGCTTTACGCAGGGAATGACAATCTGGTGTTGCAGCTGCTTCAACCGCAAGCTGGTGATCACTGTGAATTGATTTAGCATTTGGCTGTAGGGTATAAAGTTGAGGGGGGTATTTGGGTCCCATTCTGCATTAATGAACTGCTCAATTTACAGAGATGGTTCTTCAATGAACTTACCTAATTCATCAATTTCAGCCAATAATATCCATGGGTTTTGGTTGAATTGGATTGAGGAGTCAGCGTACAGTTGAGGTTTGGTTGATTCATTTTGAGGAAGCATGGGATAAAACTGGGATCCAATCCGATTCTTGATTGGTGGAATTATTTATGGCATTAGGGTGAGGAGGATGCTGATTGGCGGATACAGGTGCAGCTGCAGCAACAGGCTTTGGGGGTGGAGGTGGTAGGATTGTGCCCCATACCAGTAATTGTACAGGATGGGCAGCAGATTGGAGGTCAGCGGATGAGTCATCTGATCCACCTGAAGTGGTTGAGAAGGGCACTTGCGTTTTTAGTGGTCTAACTCAAAACATGATGGACAGATCGTCCGCCCGCCCTTGACATGGGCCCAAAACAGATGGTTGGGCGCTGAGGGAATAATGGTGAATGGCAGAATTTCCACTCCAAATTTATTAAATTTAGGGCTTATCATGGCATATTACTGAGGCCCAGCAAGTCGTGTGGCCCCATTTGGGACCACAAATTGTAAGATGGGTTTAGAGCCATAAGCTGCCAAACTGTCCATCAGCTCCGGTAAAGCACTTCAGGGGAGAGGTGGTGGGCAGGTCAGCAAACTGTACCACCAAAGTGGTGTCCGCCGGGAGCTGAGTCTGAGTTGTAGGGAGAGGGGTGCCCTGGAATACCAGGGGCACAGTTGCTGCAGTGGCAGCGCTGGCTTCGCAGGTGAAGCTGAGGTCAAGATGCCCCTTGAAGGGCAGAAATTGATGAAGCTGGCGGGTGTCATCACCGCCTGTGCCATTTCAATAATGATTTTGTCAAAAATGGGAAACTATTCCCATACTGACCCTTAGGCTGTAGCGCATGTTGCTCTGGGGAGCACTAGGGGGCAGCGAGGTACCACTTGAGTATGAGCAAGGTGGGCATCTAGATCTTTGGGTGGAACAAATTGGTCCATAGGTTTGGAATGACTGGGTGAACCAGTCCTAGCGCGTTTTCCTGCCAGACAGAAAAGGGCGGGGGGTGTTTTGCCGCTGCCCCATGCTGGAGCAGCCGGCGGAGAATCTGAGGACATTAGAGTGAAACTACTATGGGCAAATTCGATTTGTTTTATAAGTTCATCTAATTTTAATCAGATAGTTACACCGAGCAGAAAGAGAATCGCTTCCTCCAACATCTCTGCAGGATATATAAGTCTTTCATGAAATGGTTGGGTATTACCATCAATTTATAACCAACTTTGCTGATATGTCTAAACCCTTATTCCACCTAATGCAAAAAGGAGTGCCCTTTGAGTGGGGATCAGCTCAAGAACAATTATTCAATTCTCTACGTACTACTTTAATCAAGGCACTATTCTAATTCTTCCCCAATTTGACAAGCCTATCTTTCTACATACTGATGCCAGCAATGTCGCTATTGGGGCACCATTTCCCAGTGTGATGAAGAGAAGAATGATCATCCCCTCTCTTACTATAGCAAAACTTTGTCAAAGGCTGAACGGAATTACAGTGTCACTGAGCGGGAGTGTTTGGCTGTAGTATTAGCAATTAAGAACTTCAATCCCTTCTTATATGGTAACCATTTCACTGTTATTACTGACTATTCATTCTTAAGATGGTTGCAGAACATGAAGGATCCTGATGGGAGGTTGGCCTGTTGGGATTTAAGATTGCAAAATTACGATTTATCCACTGTTCATCATTCAGGTGCTCAACATCAAAGTGCTGATGGGCTGAACCAATTATCTGTTTTAACTTTGGGACTAAATAAAGAAGAACGCTTATATAAACTTTTTGGACGACCTGAGTTGTGGGATTGAGAACCTGAAGAGGATCGAGCCTTTCTAAAATCAATTATAGAGATACTATGATTTGGGACGGAGCTTTATATAAGAAGGTCAGATCCAAGTGGTTGCCCTTTCTGCATCCCTACTTTAGATTTCACGCTGTATTGGAAGGTCATGAACAAGTTGGTCAAAGTCGCTTAAAGAAGACTTAAGAATGGTTGAACTCAATACTAATAAAATAATATGACTGAGTTCATCAGAGAAACTCTTGCCCATGTCTTATCTGTAAAATCCATGGAACTACCAACCCTACTTTTCAACATCAAGTTATTCCCCCAACTAAGGCGTTTGAGGTAGTTAGCATTGATGTTGTAGGTCCTTTTCCTCAAGGATGCATGGACATCAGTATATTATTATGGCTGTCAACAATTTAACTAAATGGATTGAGACCATTTCCATTGCTACCCCCTCAGCTAAAACTATAGTGCTATTCCTATACCAACATATCATTTCTCAACATGGGTATCCCAAGCTCCTTATATCAGATAATGGTACTAACTTCACCTCACAACTTATACAGGAGTTATCCAAATTATTTAACACCGCTCAGCAATTTGTTGTCCCCTATAATCTATCTACAAATGGGGCATTGAATGAGTTAATGGAACCTTAGTCTCAACTTTAATGAAGATGGCATCCACTGATTCAACTCAGTGGAATTTTTATTTGCCTAGTGCCTTGTTTGCTTATTGGATAAGCTATCATTGCATTATCAAAATGTCCCCTTTTAATTGCATATATGGACGGGATCCTTCAGTCCCTTCTAGTGTTCAGACAATCCTTGAGGAGGGCTTTCCAGAGAATTCTGATTTGATTATGAAGAATCTGGCTGATGAGATTATCCATCTTCAAGCTCAAGCAATAAAATTGATTGAAACAACTGCTCAAAGAGAGACTCAAAGGAGCAATCAACACAAACCTGCCTTACCTAAATACCAGATTGGGGATTATGTCATTTACTATCATTCTTGGCCTGGTGGGTAAACTGAAAAGTTAGGAACTAATTGGTCTGGTCCCTATTGAGCTATATTTTGAAAAGGGCTAGAGTATTTGATTGTTTATGTTGATACTGGTATAGTGGTAAATCATATTCATCCTAGGTTTTCAAGAAGTTGCCCTCCTCTGCAATCGAATCTTGAGGGGGGAAGTGTCAGGATTTCGCTGAATTCTCTTATTTCTGAAAATTCTACCCCATCAATTCCCTGGCATTATTGGAAGGAGTGAGTAATATATCTAAATCTATCAAGGTTGATGATGAATCTCATCCCAATCAACTGATTGAAGATTTGATCATACAGAGATTAATTTGCTCTGATAGATTATGAACTGTAAAAAAGCTTATAAATATTCCCTCTTTTTCAAGGTAAAAATTAGGTCAAATTATAACCTGTACTTTTGTTCAAATTTATCAATTTTTGGAGAATCCGCACAGTGTAACTTTGAGAGAAAACCTGCCCCATTGAAAGCGTAATTTGAAACTTTCAAAATTGGACTGAAATCTAGTACTTCAATTCAATTATGGTTAATAGTCTTCATACTATTATCGACAATCATATTTCACTATTACACAATGCAAAGAATTGCACAACTGAACCTATGCAGTTAATATATTTATAGGGGTTATTAACTGAGAATAATCAAAAACCTATAAATGTTAACAGGTGCAGCCTTACATGTTACAGAACTGACAGTTTTCAATCCAACCTCTAAAACCACCCTGCAAAGTAAAGCCAATTTGGCCCAATTCCCAGATACCCACCTTCAAGCTGAACACCACATTACAGAGGTAGTTGAGGCTTCCTTCCAGGCAGATCTTGAGAAAAGTAACCCATACTTCACTTCCATCCACCCCCACCATGCTGATGCCCCAACACCCTGGCTCTCTGCTTTTGTCTGCTACTACAAATATTATGATTTTATCATGAAAAATAAGCCTGTAGCAGATCTGCCTGACCCCCTCCCTGCTGCCATGGTGGGTTAGTGGCATTCTGCTCTCTGCCTGGTAAGAGATTTTTTTTTAGTACTAGATGGTTCCTGGTAAGAGATTTTGTTTTTTTTTGTTTTTTTCTGTTCAAATATTTGTTTAGTTCTTTTGCTCATTGAGTATTGGTAATGCCCATCCCCTGGTCAGCGTATCTCGAATAAAATTTAAATTAATCTTAAATTTTTCATCACCTTTTGATGTGGGATCTCTGTCTCAAAATTGGCTCAACTCCAATAGATAAATTCCCGATCTAGGTTTAGACTACGCATCTATCCCCCAGTATGTAAACAAGCTTACCCCTTTCTGTAATCTCCATATTTATCAGTGCTGCCAACTTTTTTACCTTACTCAACTATTAGAAGCAGCCATCTCCCTTTCATCTTATAAGTTTAAGATATACTTGCTTTAGCTCATTTTGAAAGTTCTTGTTTTGTGTTTCATCACACCAGTGGTCTAAGGTTTAACCTAGAAGTTTTTCTCCCAGTTATTGATATCACTGTAAACAGCGGTTAGTAGGTCTATCAATAGCTAGCAACCTATTAGTAATGGTCTCACCTGTTCAAGGCTTCAGGTGGGTAGCCTTACAGCCCCTCTTATGGGAGGGACCAGCTTTCAGCTAAGAATACGATTGGTAAACTAAAATGATAATGGTAAGGCATTTATTTAATCTAGAACTAGAGGGCTTACCTGCCAGGTGATACTGCAGGTAAAGCACATCCTTCTTATCGGATATACTTACCATCTAGTGTGTGATTTTAAATGGTAGAGTCCATGATATTCAGCTTACCCAAGTTAGCGTCACTTGATATAGGGGACATTGATCTAATCAACCTCTATCCATATGGGTAAAATTGGCTGCAAACACCGTATTATAGGATGGAATTCGATTTATATGGACACAAAAAATATAAATAAAGTAGTTTAAAACGGTTTGGGTGGCAGCATTCGAGACCAATGGATGGAAAGTAAGATAAAAGCTCGGATAAACTAAAGAAAGTAAGATAAAAGCTCGGATAAACTAAAAATGGATGGAAAGTAAGATAAAAGCTCGGATAAACCAAAAATGGATGGAAAGTAAGATAAAAGATAAACCAAAGAAGGGGTTGTGGCTAAATCTAAATCGGTGACAGGTTAAAGGCCAACTAGGTTGGTAAAGTGTTTTGATGAGAGCGGCCCAGGGGAAGTTTAACTAACCCGAGGATGAAATTATCGGACGTTGGACCTTACGAGGTGGGAAGTATCAATGGGATGGAAGTTGTGGAACGTCACCTTAGATCGGCAAGGGTTGAGTTTAGCGGGGTGAGTTTCCTGGAGGCGTGTATGGCGAAACGGTACGGCCCGTTCAATTTGGCAAAGTATCAACAGACGATACCTCGCGATAACCTGGAGATCGGGTTACGCCAACTTAACGCCACAACCACCAATTTGAACTTTGAAACCCTTCTCCCACCCCTCGACCTCGCTTGCCTCGCTACGAAAACCCCACCCCACCCAACCAACCACAAGCACCGGCTCGAACTGCTGGAGGCCATCGTCGTGTATTGCTCTCGTATCAGGGATATCCAAACTTCTATCCCCACCGGCCACCCCCCTAACCACTCCATCCCAACGATAAGCTCCTTACCGGCCCCAACCCACTCCGATAGGTTGATTTCCAAACTACTCGCGTTCATAGGCCATATCACCAGTATCGATTCCCGCGAGGATATAATGACCCCTCACCCTACCGATACCCACCTTCCACCCTTCTGCCTTCAACTCGCAGCCGTCGAGATGTCGGAACTGGTCCTTGAAAAGCTTAACCTCGGTACCAATTGGCTTCCCAGGTTGGCGGTGGCGCTTATCCCCGGCATCCTCCACTTCCAACCCGAATACGTCCAACGGTTGTTTGACCTAATAGTTACCCGCATCCTTGTAGCCCTGGTTCGAAATCAACGCTCGGACGGTAAGCCAACTCGCGCCTTTTTTGGTTTGTTTACCTCAGCTTTCGGGGTTTCGGTTGGGGTTGAAGTTAGTTCTGAAGCGTATGGCTAGTTAAGTTTCGCTTTCGGTTGTAGGGTTAGAAACCTTTCCAGTTTGCATTTACCCCATACCCGTTACTAGCTGTAAAGTTTAATGTTTTGTTTCCTTACCGGTTAACCTGGGGGTTTGGTTAGTTAAACGGGTACGCTTCTTCGAATATCAAGTTTGGCTATAACCGCGCGTTAACTTTATGTGCGTCTTGTTTCAATCCATGTTTTCAAGTTTTTCGAAATCTCACTGTGACGTTTGGTTGAGAAATGGGTTTGGGGGTTAGCTTAAAGCGGTGGGCGGGGGTGTAAATTTCAACGGCGGCCTAGTTGATTGCAAACCACATGGGTATTGCCTCGAGAGCGGTGGGGTTGGTTTAAAGGGTTCAAAGTTCACCCCTTCTGTGGGACTTTTAATTCGGTTGAAGATCAAGCTAGTGGTTTTTAGCTTAAGCTTAGACGGTTAACTTAATTCAGTTGCTCAAAATGGTTAATTGTAGTTTAAGCTTAGACGGTTAACTTAATTCAGTTGCTCAAAATGGTTAATTGTAGTTTAAGCTTAGACGTTTAAAAGGCTGACGGCACTTTAGGCCAAGGTCGGGATCCCGTACCGGCTTTCGGGGCTTGGTCGCGGGTCAAATCCGGTCTTGAGGAGATCATCCTTCCCACCCTTCAAAGTATCGCTTCAAGGTTTACCGATATCGAGCACGTGAACCGGTGCCTTCCCAATTTCGAAGGTTGGCTTCGGGCCATGTATCTGTTGGTACCCAGCTCACTCGGCTACGGGCTGCAATATCTGCTTACCCAGCATGGCGTGCACCTCAACTTGGCGTTCCAGCTCTTTGGTGCGGTATGTCCAAGCTGGTTAGGCCATACCGTGGTGACCTCCGCCCCCGACGATGAACGGTGCCGAGCTTGCAGCTATATCCCCTACCTTACCCCCAGCTCCGAAGACCTCCGCTGCGCCGAGTGCCACGCACGCGTACCCCGCGTCGCGCTGGTTTGCGTCGGGTGCCAAGCTAGGGTCCACGTGAAGTGTTGTATTGGCCAGAATTTTGGTCTATCGCTTGTAAACCCCGGCATCGCATTTTCCTTTTCTTTGGGCGACGGACGGGATTTGGCTTGGGTGAGCGTTTTCGAGGCTCAACGGTGCGGCAAGTGCCACGCGCCGCTTTGGGGGACCTGCCTGCAGGCACTGCAATGCACGAGCCGCCAGGAGCTCTTTCACCCCGCGTGCATCACCCGCCAGCTGAGCCAGGTGCAACAACCATCCCCGCAGGAGGTGACGGAGCTTTTGACCCGACCGCTGGCGTTGGAGGCCCCCGAATACCACATCTTGCACGACTGGCTCGAGATGCAGCTGGCCCGGCTTCACGCTTCCACCCCAGAAGCGGACAAACTGAGGGTAGCGATGCGCGTACTCGAGGCACGGAAACCGGCCTCAACTATTGAAACCTCGGTACTTTATTCCTACCCGCAGCTGTTGAAGGTATCCAGTCGCCTAGGCGAGGGGGAGGCTAAAGATCCGCGCTGGAGCTTGGAAGCAATCACCGCCAACGTGAAGCGTCAGCTCGGGCTTCGCTCGGACGTCGCTGCCCGCCTTGTCATCCTTCATCTTGTCGCGCACGGTCTGGCCGCTGTGGTTGGTGGCCCGGATGGCAACCGTGTCTACGTCCCGTTTTCCCCGCTTCACGGGGACCACATCAACCTGCGAGCGGTGGCGCGGTGCTTCTCGAGCGGCGACCCCGCTATTAACGAGTACGGCTTTTTGATAACGCGGCGGCTTCCGCCCGCCTACCGCCAGAATATTCCCCAGAATGATCCCATTCTCCGTTCAAGTATGGCGTGGCTGGCATGCGCGGACCAGCCCTCGGTGAAGCCTGCGATCCTTACCGGCCGCTGCCCGCCGGCGCGTGCCCAGCTCGTCGCACGTTACCTTCTGCCGGAATTAACGGCGGCCCGGGCCCAGCTTGGGGATGCGCAACTCGCGGCGAAGCTCTTTAGCTTTTTCCACCCCGCGCCACCGTGCCCCGCACCGCAAACCGAAGCGGCTCTGGAGGTGATCTTGCAATGCCAAGCGGCGGGCTTCCCCGAGGAGCTTATCGGGAGCCTGCTCAACCTGTGGGTGGTGCCGTTCCTTGCCGCCCTTGAAGAGCTTCCACTACCCCAGGATCCAGCAAAGCTGGCCCGTAAGGTGTTGCTCGAACGCCTGCGTGGCGTTGTTCTAGTGGAAACTTCAGCGGCCACCCCATCTATACTTCATGAAGGGTCGTTCCTCTATACTCGGGCGCTGCGGAACTCCCCACCCCATCTGGCCGCTGCCCTCGCCTGGCTGCGTCTCTTCTCGATCGCACAGGTGGTGATCCCCGATGCCCTCGAGCTGCTGGCTGAGCTCTTGGAGCATCCCTCGCTGGACGAAAGGCTAGCGGTCCAGGCCTTCAATTTTATCTTCCACCAGATGTGCCTCCCTTCCCAGCCCCCTGCCGACCCCTGCCGCCTCCTTGCCTCCAAGTTTGATTTGATGCCGATGCGGGGGTGGCTGGAGGACGCCAGTACCTGCCAAGCCCTGGTCGAGCTGGCCGTGGCCATTTCGCTGCTGGTTGCCGGCCACCGCCCGCCCATGCCCCTTCCCTTCACGCTGCCGCTTTTGCCACTTCGGCTTATCCCGCAAACCGGCCTCTCCCCCACGGGGGGGGACCCGGATGGCCTCCCACCACCGCCCCTTAACCCAAGTGATCGGAGCACCGAGGGCCCAGCCCACCTGTTGCTGACTTTGGCACGGGTGTGCTCGCCATCAAAGGTTCACCTGGCCTTGCAGGGCTTGCGGCTGGTATGCGCTGGCGAGAAGCCGGCCTACCTATCCTGCCGCCTACTGATCGGTCGGCTCTGGTATCTGCTGGATTTGGCCCACGGGGTCGACACCGTCGTCAGCGACCTCTTCTTCAACGCTGGGGATGCCGCGCCGGCGTTCGTGCTAAGCTGCGTCCGGTTGGATACCGCTGGGCCTGACTTCGACCGGCAGTGGGGGTGGTTGGACTGCGCGTTTGGGTTCCTCTCCCGCGTGACCCCTGACAACGCGCGGCTGCACCCCGACGCGTGGCAGTACGTTGGGCCCCTCTTTGACGAGTTCATCGGCCTCACGGCCTCGACCCGGGAGCCGCTGCGCACCAAGTCCGAGGCCCTGATGCACGCCTTCGAGGCCTCGGCCCTGCGCAACCTGCTGCAGTTCTGGGAGATCTACTTTGACGCCACCCCCATCGCGCACAAGATTACCACCTGCCGCCGCATGATCCACCTGAACCTCCTGTTCCCGCACTGGGCGGTGGTGCATTGGCGCTCGCTCATCGGCCTACTGTCGCTCGCCATGAATAAGGCGGAGACGCCCCAAAATGTGACCATCCAGGGGTTGGCCTTCCAGCTGACCTTTCAGATGCTGGCGAATGGCGTCACCGTCGTGCGGCGCGAGTTCTTCACCCTCCTGTTCTTGATGGCCAAGGGGCTTGGCTTCACCGACGCCAAGCTGGAGGTCCAGGATGGCGCGTATTCGGTGAGCCTTGGGGAGCTGACGGTCGATTGCCGCGACCACCCGGCGCTGGTGCACGCCTTCCTCTCGCAGCTCAAGCGGCTGCTGGATGAGCCCGCCATCATGCACGACGATCGCACCTTCTCGGATGAGCTCCAACGTCTGGACCCCGATCCACAAACCTCTACCAGCCAGCTCCAAGGCGTGCAGTTCATGGAGCTGTTCTTTAAGCTCGCAACCGGGTGCCTCGAGCCGATCCCCTCCGTCACCCTCATCATCGAGATTGTCGAGTGCGCCATGGTCCTTTTCTACAAGTACCCGATCGACCCCCCATCCACCCAGGACCTCGCGGTGCTTTTCATTGAGCGGCTGTGCCCTCTGCTGACTGCCGCCATCCCGGAGAAGGTGGTGCTGGCCTTGCTCAACCTCTTCTACGTGATGCTGCAGCGCGTACCCAAGGTTACGCAGCACACCCTGGCCACCCAGTTCTTGGCCGTCGTCAGTTTGCTCGACCAGCGCCCTTGGGCCGAGGGCGATCCCGTGCTGGTGAAGGCCCACTACTTCCTTTTTGCCGCCTTTCACGCCTACTCGTCCAACGGTATCTACATCCTCCTCCTCAAGCATTACGACCACCCAAAGCGTGGGGATGCGCTGTTCAAAGTCCTGGCCCGGGTGCTCAAGCGCGACTTGCACGGCCTGCGGATCAAGGAAATGGATCTGCCCAACCGCAAGGCGGGGGTGGCGCCGCTGGACCAGCCCCTGTTTGACGTGATGCAGCGCGTGCTGGGCCTGCCTTTAGAGAATTATGAGGCGTTTAACACGGTGCTGGCAAACACCCTTCGCTACGTCCAGCAGGTCCATCCCGGCAACTTTGGCGAGGGGCTGCTGCTCGAATACTTTGCCACCTTCCTGCCTCGGTTCGCTCGCCGCGTGGCGGAGTGGCCCCCCGCCCACCTCGATCTCACCCCCATCCTGGCCATGACCGCCCTGATCCTGCGCAACCACCCCTTCGTGGCGGAGATCGCATTGCCGCCGATAAGGGGCCTCCTTAGGGCCACCCTCGGGAGGTTCCCATTCCACGCTCACGCTCTGACAGAGCTCTTGGGGTCGGTGGCTCAGCTCCCGGGCGAGCTGGGCCCCGATTCCGCGGCCGAGTTCGGGGCCATCCTCCTGGAGGAATTCGCTGCGGCCCTGCTGCGGACCAAGCCCGCCATCAGCTCCGCGCAGGTGGTGGCGATGTGCCAGGTGCTGGTCCATCCCACTTGGGTACTCGCACCCCCAGTGGACCTGATGCAGGAGGAGCCCCCTGCGCCGGCTGCCGACTCAGATGATGTGCCACTGCGGCTCACCCGTCTGCCCAAGCTTCTCGCCTTCCGGGAGATGCCTTCCGCTCTATTCCCAAACCTGGCCGAGTACCTCGATAACCCACTCAACTTCAACACCCCTCAATCTCAGAGGGCGGGGTGGTGGGGCGGGTACCTTCTCGCGGCCCTCTACCTGCTGCGCGAGGTTCCCACCCCGACCGTGTACGCCTGGATCGGTGGGTTGTCCCCCCGACGCGGTCTGCTAGCCTTGGCCTGGTTCCTACTCATGCTCTCCAACGTTGCCGACGGGGATCACCGGGAATCCCTACACGCCCTCCAGCCCAATCTCGTGGAGGTGATTTGTCGGGGGCTCGCGATACCAGCTTCCAGCCCCACCCCCTACAACACATCCCACACCCTCGAGGGGAGTGGTACCCCAACCCTCGCCAACGCTTCGGGCACCAAGCTTGTTGGCTCCAGTTTGACGCTTCCCTTGACGATGCTGATAGTCAAAATATGGGCTAGCCTCTTTTCCAGGACACAATTTTCCAACCAGGGTCAGCCGCCCGCCGACAGCGAGTGTGACGATCCGTTTGTGGGGCCCTCGCTCCAAACCTCCTTCTGGCTGGCCATCTGGCCCACCCTGCTGGCGGCCATCACCGCATACCCCACTGATACTGAACCCTACAGCCTCACCTCCCCCGTCGATGCGTTCTGCCAGCTGGTTTTGTTTTTGGCTCAGAGCATGGCCCTCCTTCCCTCCCCCTTCACCCTCGCCCCAGAATGGACCCGCCTCCTCGACGACCTAGCCACCTTGGATCACAAGCTATCCGTGCACCCGCCATTAAAACTCGCGCGCGCCTTGCTGGTGGGGGATGCCGTAGCCCTCCCGTTCTCCCCCATCACATCACAACCACGCTCCTAAAGCAGCTCGAAGCAACCTTGGCCCCACCCCCCAATATAAGCCCTGACCTGTTCAAATGAGCTACCTTGGGCGCATCGAAGGCTTGCACATCATAGGCGGGATCGGATTTCCCGCTGAGCCATCTACAGGGTAACAACTATGTAACCCTCCCCGTAAGGGTTAACCTTCCCATCTCCAGGCTTCAGCCGCTAACCTGGCCCAATTCACCTTTTATCCCCTCACTAAATATTAATCCCCCTGTCTAGCTACCTATAACCGGTTCCTAAAACACTCAGATTTTTATATTCTCCAAACCCCCCTCGCTTGGCTCTTCCAAAAATTGTTTTGGGGTACTGTTGAACCCCTTTTGTCATCTGTTAGATTTTGATAGTTGACTCAAAAATAAACCCCTCAAGAAAACTATTGATGCTGATAGATTACTCCCATTGATGGATTCTTTGATCCTTCCCAATTTATCTTAATAATCTGATAAATCAGATTTACCTCAAAACTGCCTTGATTGCATCTGAACAACCCGATTATTGTAGCTAATAATAGCTATGATACAATATTAATATGGCCAATTATGGGACCCACTTGGGTGAATCAAGTGGGTTTATGGCACAAACCTAATTGCCTTTTCAAATCTAATACTTTTATAATTAATGAATTCTAATTTTTATATGTCAATCATTATAATCAGCATGGTAGTACTTGCACATGGATGGCCCAAATAGGGAGTACCTAGTACTATTGAGAGGCCTGCCAACACCCCAATTAGGGGTACATCATTATTTAATTTCATATATTATTTTTCCCTATTTAATATACTTTGTCAGCTGTATGATAAAATATAATTGGGCTGGTTGAAAGGTGAATATACACTGCCAAGGTGCTAATATTAAGCCTAAAAATCTTCCTGATTACAAGAGTAGTAGTGCCTCCAATTAGGCTGAAATAATTGTAATTAAGTTAATATAAGGCTAAATTAACTTGAGAATTTTTTAATAACTACTGCCATGATCTATAGTGGATTAGCATCACTTTAATAAACTTATCTAATAGAGGAGTATGGCCAGGAGGTACCCTAGAGGTATAAAATACTGGCACCTGGCCCTAAAACAAAAACTTATATCTTACCATATAGTCATATTTCTGCCTTTTATCAGATATTAATTTGATATTTATATTAAGATGTGTATACAAGTATAAGAGTTCCCGATTAAGGGAAAAAATACCTAGAAGAGGCCAGAAGAGTCAAGTAGTATTGTTTAGCTTTGTGAGCTTCAGAACAGTTAGGAATTACTATAAGACACAGCCGAATTGAGGATTTATCAGCCAAAACTCTTCCCAACTATCAAAGCAGGATTATATTTAATATGCGAGTAAATCCTCAAAAATTCATATCACCCTAGCATCAAACCTTTCGGTTGATATACCAGCTGTATACAGCTGCCATGGGAGTTAATGGGTTGGACCTTGTAATGAAGGGGGGTGGTTATCAAGTCAACATGTTACCCCTTGAAATGAAGGATAACATCAATTCAACAGATTATATATTGTAATGAAGGGTTATCCTCAAGTCAATCTGTTGCACTTTAGGGTGATGGTCATCAAGTCAACCTGTCACCATGAAATGAAGGGGGTGGCTAATAAGTTAATGCTGCATACCTTAATGAAGATGAGTGACTATCAAGTCAACATGTTGTCCCTTGAAATGAAGAATGGCCATCAAGTCAACCTGTTGCATCTTGAAATTAAGGGGGTTGCTATCAAGTTAATACTGAGTGATTAATGAAGATGAGTGAATATCAAGGCAACACGTTGTCCCTTGAAATGAAGAGTTGCCATCAAGTCAACATGTTGCACCTGAGATGAGGGGTAGGGGTCATTAGATTAATGTATTTTTAAATGAAGGGTAGTGGCAAGTCAAAGCTTTGCACCTTGAGATGAAGGGTAGGGGTCTGTCATGATTCTGACATGGCTAACAATAAGCCCTAAGTCACGATGGCGGAATGGGTAGAATCCGCTGAGCCTGGTCATGAGACAAAAATTTGAGCGCCTTAGGATGAGGCAATATTGGGTGGGGAAGGATATCAGATCACCTCCAAATCAGGCAATAAGGTGATGTCAACGAATGACAGATAATGAGGTCAATGTATGACGAATAATGAGTAGATCACCTCAAACTAAAGCAAATGTGAATTTAATAAATGAACTCTGCCAGAACCAATAAGAATATGGCAGAATGAATAGTCTAAGCAAAAGGGTCAGTATTGACTAAGGTTGCTGAGAAATAAGCAATACAAGAAGATTGAAAGAAAAAGATTGTTGATAGGAAAAAGTGAGCGGAGCAGAGGGGATCTGCTGTTTGATATTAAATAAATAAAACAGTGTGGCTGAAGCAATTGCTGCATATTTTATAATCTTTACATTTGTCTCTTGGGCTGACGATCTCCATATCATCCATCCAAGCTCAGTGGGCTTGACCCTGTAAAACCCTTACGGTGTATCTCAACAATTCCACCAAATTTATAACAGTGGTGTCACTACAAGGAGACCATTGACCAACTACAAAACAATAAAAATTCTTCAGTCACCGGCCATGGTGCATCAGGCTTGCTTTAACAGGGGATCTTCACAACATGCTGCACCCATTGAAAATGCAGAGCTCAAACTTGCCTTGGACGCTGTGCTCAAGAGGCAGGAGGAGCTTCTGCAGGAGGTTTGTATAGATAACCTGCCTCCATTTGATCATGATGGGAATATCCATGGCTTCTTAAAGTGATTTGAGTTTGCAGCAGAAGGTGCTTCAGATTGGCATAGAGCAAAATTATTAATATCTACCTTGGATGTTGGAAGCGCTGGCCAAGTTACTTGCTATCTTCCAAACAGTTTTGTTACCTATCAAGAAGTGAAGAATACTGTGCTGCAGTTGTTCAGAGGAACTGTGAAGATGTCAGAGGAAGGCAGAGTTCTTAACCATTGGGTTTCAGTGTAATGAGACCCTCATATCATTTGATGATTGATTTATGGCAGAAGCCTATGTGATAAATAGAGCAGGGACCTTATCTGAATCTGATGTATGCATAGTGATGACCTCCGCAGTGAAACCATACTGTAATCTTTACAATGTCATGGCTCCATATTTAGAAGATGACATACCCATGCTTAAAATTGTTCAAATTTTGTGCCATCTATCCGCTACCTTTCCTCCACCCAATACAGAGTGGAGACCTACCGCATCCGCTGCTGGACTTTCTTATTTGGGAACTATCCCACCCTTTTCAGAGTCCACCTGGTAGCCCCTGGCCTTATTATCACCATGCACCTCACCCTCAACCAAGTTACCATCAGCAGTTCAACTATTAGCTGAGCCTATTTGTGTAACAGACAGGGCTCCCAAGGCCCAGCCCGCCACCAGCCCTTAACCACCACCCCCATATGTGGCCATACCAACTCTGTATGGTCCTGTCCAAATGGATGGCCTTGCCAGGCATCCAGGCTGAGGTGCGGTGCGCCAGCCTCTGTCGCCATGGGCCCCCAGGCTGAGGTGCATCCCTACAGCCTCTGTCGCCTTGAGGTTTCCTGGTTGAGGTGCAGTCAACCGGCCTCAGTTGCCTCAGGCCACTCTGGCTCCTTCCCCTCTCACCAGGGCAAGGTCACTCTCAAGAGGATCCTGGCGCGTCCACCCCCTTTCCTCTACTCCTCACTGCACCACCATCTGCACCCCCAATCTTGTTTTAAATAAATAATATTAAATAAAACAAATCCAGAAAATAGCGGCCTTTATTGGGAATGGACTCAAAGTCAGAATAGAATTCCAAAGTGAGGTCTGATGGGCTGACCTCGCTTTGATATACTTTTTCTAAAAAGGCTAAATGAATTGTAGGTAATGAGGGGCACAAAAGCCTCCAGAATTGATGGCATCCAGGTAACTTGATGGAGAATTGGAGGGGAACCTCAGCATGAACAACCAATCAAATAATTAATTTATTTAATTTTTTATTCCTTTATCGACCCAAATAGGAAACTCCTACTCAGAACAACAGAATTACAACTATTGACGCATACAAATCTCATAATTCCCAACCTTATGAGATTCATGTACAATTGTTGATCGTTACAGTTTACATGAGTGACCCCAGACCAACTTTTGGTGTGGCCCATCTAACAACAATCAAGGATTCAGGCCCTATGAAGTCAATTGTTTTGAATGCGGTCACCCTGAGTACCTAGCACAAGGTTGCCCCAAGCGTCAGGTTCATTACCTACCGCAGGACCAGTACAATCAGGGAAAAGTTGGAGCAGAGTAGAGATGGGACTCTCTACCTCTGCTTTTACAACCCCAAACGTCCCACCTGAACCTATCATGTACATTCAGCGGAAGTCCCTCAGTATGATGACGAATTCCTATATCAGCAGCCAGTTGGAGGGGTGAATGTATTGATACAAGCGCAAACCCAGAACACAGCTGAAGAAGGACCCCAGGAGCAACTGAATCCTTATGCCTGTAAAATCTTTGACCAAATTTCTCCAGGTGAGCTGGATCTGTTCTCCAAAGCGTCTCTCATAAAAGGGGTAAACGCCACCCTACCTGTGTATGCTATTACCAAAGAATACCCTAAAGTTGGGGAGGGTACTATGAGCTTACTTGGGAAAAGAGATCCGTTAAATGTCCACATTTTAAACAATCAGAATTCATCTTACTCTGAGTGTACATACTGTGACATTTTTGTAGCAAAAACCCAAGTCTGCGCTATAATTGATATGAGTGCTCCAAATAACATAGTGTTCACAAAGTTGGTGGGAAAGTTGTCATTGTAGGCTGATTTGGAACATCACATGATGTATAGGACTGCAGGTGCAGAAAGCATAGTCTCTATGGGAGCTTACAGTGCATTTTCATTACAGTTGGGTCAATTGTCATTGTAGCCCTGGTAATAGTGCTAACATAACTAACTATTGTTTGCTAATTGGAATCACTTTTATGTGACACTTTGGGGCTGTTGTTGATATGATGATGGAGACCTAAAAAATTTGTGGCATCAGATTCCAAATTACTCACCTCCAGCAGAGTGCTGAAGGATCTGGTGCACATAGGTCATATCAATCTGGCATGCAGTGACGAGGTGATTCCAGTTTGCTACCATCAAATAAAAGTCAAGACCTGGGCCCTAACCACCAGATATACAAATACCAAGGGCTGCCACTCAGAGCAGCTGGGCTGATGTCCATCCCCTCTGGTCACCAAGTAGTAGCGAACACCAAATTGGTGGTAGAAGTTCCAGATAAACTATATGCAGAAGTTATTGGTCCTTAATGTAAGTCCAGGGAACATCCCCTTTGTGTAGATTAGCGATATCCCCATTCCCAAACAAGAAGGGGCTGAAGAGGGTGGCTGTACCCCTCATCACCCAGGGTGACCTCGCTCATGTGGTAGACAAGTGCTGGGTTACAGCGCTCCCTCTAAAGACCTCCCCTGGTCCCTGCGCTTATACCTGCTAAACTGGTCCGCTGAATCAAAGAATTTTGCACCAAAAATATCAAATTGAAGTTGGAATGTCCAAAATTAATGGGAATAAAACCTGACAATCAAAACCAATATTCAGAAAGAGACAATAAGAGAACTATCATCCAGAATCATGGATGACATTGAGTCTTCAATTGAGATGATTGCTGATTATAAATCCCCTTTAAAATTGTCAGGGATTGTCACTGATAATTTGAAACACCTAGTTCATGATTTGAGAGTTGTACCTGACACCACACATCTGGCTGATCGAAAGGCCCAGTGACTGGGCTGGGCAGGTTTTCCATCCCAAACCTGTTTCCAACCAAATGGGACTGCCCCTATGTGGGGTGGACCTGGGAAATTCCTGTTGCTCATCAGGCCAAATGCTGTCATGCCAACTGACGAAAATGCAGTTGAGCATCAGTCCAGGCATTTGTGGATGAACCAATAGCGACTCAGCTCTGCCACTAAATTTTTTGATGTTGAGATCAATTAAAATTATCTGCCCCCTCCGCTGAAAATTCGCTGGGTTAGGTCAAATTTGAGGGACCTGATCCCTGCTTTGACCCAAAATCAATTAAACACTATTTATTCAGTTGCATTTCACTGAGAAAATTGTTGGTCGATTTTCTTTATTGATCTTTCCAATAAAAGCCCTAGACCCAAATCTAGTTTTTTATGCCTGAATAAATCGCCCTTTCCACTGGTATTACAACAACCCTTGGGGTTTATGGCCATGTTCACCTGGTATTTTGCTAGGTGTCTATACACGATTATGGTGCATGGGTACTTAAGGGTGGGACTCCTTCCTAGTTCCATACCCATCATACCAGCAGCAGTGCCACTGGCATTTGGGTTTACCATTTTTGTGCTTTGGCACTTATACTGGCAAAACGGTCTAAAAATAAATTGCTGTTTGTCTGGCATAATTGAACAACCATCATTCCTAACCATTTCCGCCTTTCTTGTTAATGTGGGCGTAGCAACGGTCCTTTTTTATCAGCCAAATCATGTCATTAAGAAATTTTACTATGGCCATAATAGCCTAGTTTCACTCAAATGTCCAAACTACATCCCATAGTTGCCATGGCCATTATGCTCATGTCAGTATGTTCTGGCATTCTGACTTATGGAGGGTTTACTCCAGCTACAAACTTAGTAGTTTCCCCAATCCTAGTACTATCTCTTCCATATATATAGATTAACTACAGCTGCCAATAAAGAGAATTTTGCTACTTTTTATTGCCCATGAAGATTATTATCAGGTCTCACCACATCTCCTTTGAGGCTTTGGTGGATACAGGAGCCACGGGTAATTTTATGAGTGTTGAGATAGCCCAACAATCGGAGCTTGACTTGGACCTAAGTTTTTTAGTGATGGTTGCTTCATCAGCCTCCCAGACCTCATATCTAGTCCATCAGCTGGTACCTTTCTCGGTAATCACTTTAGCTTTTGTGATCTGTTGGCGCTACAGTTCTTTGGACTGGCGCCGGGGTTCACGGTGGCTCAAAGCTGAAAAATTGGAAAAGAGCACCAAAGAGGAAATGGGAAAATATGGGTTAGTTTACCAAATAACTTATTAAATCAAAGGGCTTTGATATTTATAGGGTGCGTTGTGACTTGATGCCTTTGGGATCTTCAGAGCCTCATCTGATCAGGATCTTTACTAACCTTCTGGAATGGCCTCCTTGAGGGCGTCCTCAATGGATATCGTCGCTCACTTGACTGAGAAGGTGGAAAGCCCGTTCCACATGACTCAGTACTAGGTAAGGAGGATCCTGAAAAAGTTTTGTCTTGGCTGGGTTCAATGACCAGTTCAGCACGTCTGGATTTGGAAGATGGGAATTTGAGATGATTGTTATTTCAAATACTGACAAGGCCCCCTTCAAGATCCTGTCAGAGGGGGGAGTACGGCTGGAGGAGCTGACCATGCTCTCAGTTTAAAACAGTCCCTTGATTGATGTCAGCAATGGAGTACTCAGACTTCACCTTGTGTATAATTTTATAGGGCCCAGACCACAGTACGTCGAGCTTGTTCTGTCAGCCTCCAGGTCGATGATGATATAAGAGAATGAGGTCATCTAGTGGAAATTCTGGTAAGGAGGGTCGTCCAAAATTTGATCAGGATGTCTCTCTTCCAGTGGTGATAACAATGCCTTGAGTGGCTTGGGCTTGGAGCTAGACAATTTCATTAGCAAGGGCCCTCATATTTAAATTAGAATTCTCAGGAGTGGAGGCTTCAAACAGAGGCTGGACTCTACTGGGTAGTTGTGGGGCCCGCCCATATAGGGCTTCGAATGGGGACATTTTGATAGCACAGTGGTAGCTTACCCGGTATACAAGCAGGGCGCTGGGAAAATAATGGTTCCAGCGGGCAGGATCTGAGGCGGCCAACTTCCGCAGGATGGAGACAAGAGTTCCGTTAGCCCGTTCTACCACCCCATTAGTAGAAGGGTGGTAGGGAGCAGCGAAACTCTGGGTGGTCCCAGTAAGCGAAGTTAATTCCTGTACTACCTGGGAGGTGAAGTTCAAACCATTGTCTGAGAGCAAGGTATGGGAACACCCATGCTGGGTGAAAATGGAGAAAACAAGGAACAAGGCGGTAGCCTTAGCCGTGGCTGCAGGAACTGAGATCGCCTCGACCCACTTAGTCAGATGGTATATAGCAAGAATAATATACTTGTGACCATGTAGACCAGTGGGGAGGGGACCCACCACATCAATACTAACGACACTGAAAGGCTTGGTTGGAGCAACAATAGAGTGCTGATATCGAGGGTTGGCCCAGTCTTGGTATTGGCAGGTCATACAGGCTACCAGAACCTCTTGGATGGTTTCAACCATTTGGTCCCAGTAGCAGCGTGTCTTTAGCCACTCATGGGTCTTCTTGAATGCACCGTGCCTAACAGTAGTGTGGCCTTCCAGGATGACGTCAGTACAAGAGGAGGGTCAGATGTAGGGGAGCCACCTCTTGTTGACTCTCTTGTAGAGTAACCCATCCTTGATCTGGGTGTCTTGAGTCATCCGGCGGAGTTTGGCTTGGACCTGGGGTGATTCAAGCTCCCAACGTTCAGGCTGTCCTATCAAGTAATAGAGCCGATCCTCCTCCAGGGTCAGGACTGCTAATACCGGCATCCTGGAAGGTCCATCAGCGTTTTGGTGAATAGCACCGGTGTGATGGATGATGGTGAAGTCGTAGCTTTGTAGTCATAGGGCCCACCTGGCCAACCGTCCATCTGGGTCTTTCATTTGTTGCAGCCATTGAAGGGAAGAATGGTTGGTAATAATAGTAAAATGGGTACCGTAGAGGTAGGGCCAAAAATGCTTGATGGCTAAAAGAACTGCTAGGCATTCCCTCTTGGTGACGCTGTAGTTTCGCTCAGCCTTGCTTAGGGTCTTGCTAAAATAAGCTATGGGGTGATCAACCTGGTTCTCATAGTGCTGAGCCAGGATAGCTCCCACAATGACGTCGCTAATGTCTGTGAACAGCAAGAAATGCTTGTCAAAATGGGGATGAACTAGAACAGGTTTAGTATATAAAGCCGTATGTAGAGCATTGAAGGCCTGTTCCTGCTCAGGTCGCCATTAGAATGGAATATTTTTTGTAGAAGATAGAATAATGGCTCAGCAAGGTCAGCAAACCATGGGATGAACTGATGGTAATAGCCCACCATACCTAGGAAAACTTGAATATCTCGTAGGCTTTGGGGCACAACATCTTTTTTATGGCATCAACCTTATTGGGGATAGGTTGAATGCCATGCTTGGAAACCTTATGGCCTAGAAACTCTAGCTCAGGCTGGAAAAAGGAGCACTTCGAGAGCTTGAGCTTGATGGAGGCCTTCTAAAGATGCTCGAAGACTTCCTTAAGGTGGTCAGCATGCCCATTAAAAGTTCGCGAAAAAATGGTGATCTCATCCAGGTAAATCAGGACACAGGAGATCTTCAGGTCCCCAAGGATCCCATCCATGGCGCGCTGGAACGTGGCTGGGGCGTTGCAGAGGCCTTGGGGCATCTGGATAGGCTCAAACAGCCCTTTGTGGGCGATTAGAGCACACTTGGCTCAGTCTTTGGGAGTGAGCTTGACCTGCCAATACCCGCTGGCGAGGTCCATGGCTGAGAAGTACTGGGAACCTGCAAGCAGTTGGAAAAAAGTTGTCAATATGGGGCAGAGGATAGCAGTCCTTCTTGGTGATGGAGTTGAGTTGTTGATAATTTATCACCACCTGGTGCTTGCCATCCTTATTTTGGACCAGCAAAAGAGGGGAGGACCAAGGGCTACGCGAGGGGACCAAGAGCCCCATGTCAAGCAGCTGTTTAAGTTCTACCATGACCTGGGCCTCTTCGACCTTGCTCCTGTGGTAAGGCTAGGACCAAAATGGGGGGGGGCATCCTCAGTTTCTACATGGTGGAGGACTCCGTTCATCCTTCCAAAATTGTAGGTCAAAGTGGAGAATAGATCTGAGTATTCCTCCAGGAGCTTCTGAACTATAAGTCACTGTTCATCAGAGAGGTCCTTTCCTATGTTAGCGTTGACCAAATTAACTGAGGGTGGTGACTCCAAGCCAAGGTCCCCCAGATCCCCAAAGCTTTGGACGTCAGCAACAGCCCCTATCAGTAACAGGTGAACGTAAGCGGCGGGTTGGTTAGGTCCTATAACTTTTGGTTTGTCAGTCAGGTTGGCTAGCAACCCTGATATCGATCCAGCATACGCTGGATCAAGGATTCTAGGGCAGGTCAGCACTTACTTGGGAGATAGGTTATCCAGACCTCGGACCTCCAGTAAATACCCCAAGGGAATGTTGATGTGGACCCAGGTGTCGACAATGACCTGGGATTTTGGGGGCACAGTAGTCACCTGGGGCAAGTAAACCGGCATCCCCTCAGATCCATCCACAGCAGAGGGGTAGCCGGACTCAAGAGCCCCAGATGTGGTACTCGAGCTGATTGATTTGTCCTTTAGTCTCCAGTAGGCAGGCTCAGGCCTTGACATCAGCCCTAGAGTCATGGGCAGTTTCAAAAACCAGAGGGACTTGGTGTCCTAGAAGGGAGAGAAAACCACCGTCATAGTGGATAACAGCCAAATAGTCTCAAAGAAACTGGGTTCTGAGGAGTTGATCGTAGCTAGTGTTATCCAGAGCGATGGCAGTTGTATCCAAAACGAGCTTCCCAAACCAAATCAGTAGAGAGGAATAGGCCCCTATGGATTGGGTGCACTGAGGGCCAGCCATGCCATACTCCATATAGTGTGGCATGTTGGGGTGACCTTGATGCGTTTCATCAGCTTGGAAGAGATAATGTCTATGGGGTAGCCACTGTCAACTATGGCGTAAACCAGAATCTTGTGGACCCAGAAAGTGACTCGGGTGACCAAACTTCCAAACTGGGGTGGCAACGTAAGGAACATGGGAGAATCATCAGAAGAAGAGTAAGCAGTATCAATGTCTTTATTGTCATCAGATACTGCAACTACTTCTTCGGGTTAATGGCTTCTGGTTTGTGTGTAGGGGTTACTTGAGGCTGGACAGGGGTGTCCGCATGGAGCGCCTCGTCCTTCATGATGACTGCCCTTTTCCCGCCTCCTCATCTAGATGTTTCCAACAAGTTTTGGCATTATGCCTAAAGCCATTGCAATAGGTGCACCGCGGATGGGGGTTTTTCTGGTTCTCGACTACATGGATCCTAGGTCAGTTAGAGAGGCCAGCAGATGCAGCCTTAGAGTTCAGGATCATGGCAGGGATCTCTTTGAGGGCCTCCTTAATCTCCCTGATACAAGTGAACCCATTCCTTTGCCCGATCATGTGCATCTGGACCTCAGGATAGGACCCCAGGGCAGAGATGACGGCGGTGATGGCATCGTCCAGAGTGATAAGTTTGTCATAACCAAAGGTTTTGCCTGAGCATAGAACCAGTTGGCAAACTCCATAGGGTTCACTCCTTTGTTGAATCAAATGCCCATGAAGGCTTGCTTCTGGTTGGCCAAGGCTTGGTTACTGCCAAACTCTTGGATCAGGGTGGTGCGGACCTGACCTCAGGTGTTACACTCCTTCAGATGGGGAGTCATAATCTCCTAGGCGGTGCTGTCTAGGCAGGAGTGGATGTGCTTCACCTTTTGTTGGTCAGTGGCCTCCTCCATGGAACTCTCGTAGGCATACAAGAAGGAGGCGATACTCTCCCATCTGGGGGTGAACTTTTCCTTGAAGCTAGGTTTAAAGTTAGCGACAATAGGAGTAGAAAGGGTTTTAATGCCTGGGATAGGCGTCAGCTCCAAGATCTCCGTTTCTGCATATTATTGAGGAGCCCGCTGATCTAACCACCTTTGCAAGATTTCTAAGTCTTCTTGGATATATTCCCAGTTTTGACTGAGGGTGGAAGCAGATGCCTTGCTGGCAACCTGCTCCTTTAAGAATTGATTTTTTGCCATTCTGTAGTTGGAGCTGGTTTTCAATGGTGGCCAACTGGTTTTTGAATCCATGACACGTTGTCTTGAGCTGGGAGATGTGAGCGTCGGTGAGCCTCATGAAAGCGCTGAGGTTATCCATCTCATCTGACAGCGCTTTGATGGAGACCCTGGGGTTGAGGGGAACACCATCTGCTCGGAGCTTGCATCCCAATACCACCTTTTGGATCTGGTCCCGCAGGGCGGCCAGGGCGGTTATTATACCCTTTACCAGGGGTCTTTGGGTTCGCCAGAGGTTGGGGGGCTGGAAGGCCCTTGAGGCCCACACAGTCCCTTGGGTCCTGCTGGCCCTTGACATCCTTCAGGACCTTCTGGCCCCCTAGGCCCTTCTGGGCTGGCAGCCGCGGGGGAGTAGTCACGAGAGGCCAGCTCTCAGTAGCGCTGCTGTAGGGATTGTAGCAATTCTTTGGCTTGTTGTAAACGCTGGGTCCATGTCACTTCAAACCGCTGGGCGTTTTGGCGAAACTGCTCCTCAAGGTAGCCGGAGATGCCACTGTCTAATACCACCAGTTGATCGCGGATCTCGTTGATTAGTCGTCAGTTTTTTGAGTATAGCTTTGCGATTGTCATTCACAAAGGAGGAGGCAGTGTCATAGAATTTGATAATATATGAATGTAAATTTTGGGTGCGACCTAGGTGCTGAGAGACCTCCTGATGGTGTAATCCTACTAACAGGAGGAGGTGATGAATTGCGGGATGAACGAAATTATGAAGGTAGCAATCAGGCCCCAAGGTAAGCTCCCTAGCAGGTAATATGGCTGAGGAGTAGAGGTCCCGCATTATAGATGGCACAGTGGAGGCGCGGGAGCGGCTGAAGTGGGCGCCCTCAGTGTATATGCTGAGGACTAGTTGTTGGACAACATCGTGGGTGTGTTTAAACTGAAGTTGATATTGGCTCCCATCTAGGGAGGGCAGCGAGAGTTGGAAGGCGGCGCGGAACTCTAGCCTTTCCAGCTGCGAGGGTGGCATTGCATATCATGAAGTACTAACCCATCGAGTAACTCTCCTCGATTGACCAGTTGTTTGGTTGTCAGGGCTGCTGTTGGTTTCCATTTGTTGTGATCAACATTTTCACTTAGGTCAGCTCAGAGCCCCCTGTAGTGAGCACCACTTTTGTCAGTGTTACAGTTCTTTGGACTGGCGCCAGGGTTCGCGGTGGCTCAAAGCTGGAAAATTGGAAAAGAGCACTGAAGAGGAAATGGGAAAATATGGGTCAGTTTACCAAATATTTTATTAAATCAAAATGCTTCAATATTTATAGAGTGCATTGGGACTCAATGCCTTCAGGATCTTCGGAGCCTCGTCCAATCAGGATCTTTACTAACCTTCCAGAATGGCCTCCTTGAGGGCGTCCTCAATGGATATCGTTGCTCACCTGACTGAAAAGGTGGAAAGCCCGCTCCACGTGACTTAGTACTAGGTAAGGATGATCTTGAAAAGTTTTTGTCTTGGCTGGGTTTGACGACCAGTTTGGCATGGCCAGATTTGGAAGATGAGAATTTGAGATGATTGTTATCTCGAATCCTGACATGATCAGTTCTCAGCAATGCCAAACTTGGTGTTTCTGGTAATCTTGGGGATTTGATGGTGGCGCCGCAACATGTTAGAATTCACCTGGAGTCAAATATGTTGTCATTTGTTAATAATAAGTAAAGGGAGAATTTCCTTTAATAAATACCCTGAAGAAAAGTCAAGGCTGCTGTTCCATCACTTCCCTCATTTCCTCTGCAGGCCTTCCACTGATTTTCCTAAACAATTGATGTGCTATCAAAGTATCTTCGATACCTTAGAAGGCAGATTGTCTTCCCCCCACACTAAATTTGACTTAGGATTCTGAACAGTGGTACAGCTGATGAACATCAACTGTCCCTTTTATCCATACACGGAGGAGGAGGAGGTTGCACTTAAAGCCTGGTTAGACGATATGCTTGATAAAGGGTGGTTATATAAAGAGACATTACCAGATGCTTCCCCTATCATTTTTGCCAAGAAGGTCAATGGTTCCCTCCATCCCTGCATGGATTTTGGAAACCTAAACAAAGTTACAGTACATGATCCCTACCCTTTGCCCCTCAAGAAAACTATCAGTCAAGAGATCACTAAATCCCATGTGTTCTTCAAGCTTGATCTCGTCAATGCCTTCAACCAAATTTGGTTCATGGAAGGTTAAGAATGGCTTACCACAATTCTAACAAAACGAGGTATCTTTCAATTCCATGTAATGCCCTTCAGTTTGAAGAATGCTCCAGCCACCTTACAAAGAATGATTGATAGTGTACAGGGAGACCCTCTATTTACTTGTGCAGTTTCATATACTGATGACATCTTGGTTCACTCCTCAACTTCTGAACAACATACAAAACACTTGGAAGCAGTTGTGGCTGCTTTGCACAAGGCGGGCCTGTTCATCAAGCCTTCAAAATGCAAATTTTATAAGGAGTAGTTACTTTTATCAGGAACTTGGTCCTAAAAGATGGTTAAGCAACTCCCCCTAACAAGTTAGACACCATCCACAAATGGCCAACTCCAACAACCCAAAAAGAACTAAGAAGCTTTTTGGGCAATATGATTTTCCTGAAGGAATTTTCCCTAGCCCCTTCCCAGTTAACTGCTCTGTTTCACCATAACATGGGTAAGAATGTACCCTTTCTTTGGACACACAAGTGCCAACAGGCGTTCAAGTCAATTAAAGAGGTGTTTTTATCACCCCATCCTAAAACATGGTGAGCCCTCCAAACCATATATTGTATCATGTGATGCTTCATCTGTGGCATTAGGAGCAGTTCTACTCCAGGAGCACGATGGTTTAGAACATCTGGTCACTTACTTTTCACAAAAATTCTCCTCTACTGAGAAATCCTGGGCCATATACAATAAGGATTTGGCAGCTGTATCAGGGGTTTTGACTCATTGGCGGTATCTGTTACAGGGCACCCAGCCAGAGTTAACTATGCATACAGATCATCAAGCTCTTCTGTATTTTTGCAGCCGCAAAAATTGGCACATAGACATGCTTGTGCCTATCAGGATTTACGCAGCTTCAATTTTAAATAAGAGTTTGTGAAAGGTACTTTAAATGTACTTCCCTATTTTCTTAATCACAACCTGGCTCATTGTCCCACAGACTCAGAAAAAGTGGACCTGGTTATCATGATTCCCACCATCCAAATTTTATCTATTGCACCTCCAGTGGTCATATCCATAGACTAAGCTCCTGATGCTCCACTTATTTCACGGGTTTTAGTAGCTCAAATGACCTGCCCCAAAGGAGCATAGTTATTATACCAGTTGTCTCTTCAAACTCACAAACATTCTTATATTCTTTGGTGGAGGGTCCCATTTATTTTTGGTCATGGGTTTGGGTTCCCCCTCTCTTTAGAGCTGAGGTGGTTTGGCACATGACAACCCTCCCACAATTGGCCATCTATGTAATAAGAATTTAACTGAGTTGATTAAGTGGACTTTTAATTAAGTGTTTTATCCAAGGAAGTACCAGCATTGATCACCGATTGTGTTACTTGTGCTCGGGTCAAGTCAGATTAATTAGTAAGGAAGGTTCTTCTCCATCCTTTACAACAGGCGGATGGCCCATGAACATTGGTGTTTATGGATTTTATTGTTAAACTCCCTGTTTTAATGGATTTACAGCAATTATGATGGTGGTTGATCGTTTTACAAAATTTTCTTTATTTATTCAATGCTCAACCACAATTACATCAGAAAAAACCGCTCATCTCTTTGTACGCCATGTGTTTTTGATCTTTGGTCTCCCGCAGGAAATCATTAGTGACTGTGGGCCTCAATTTACAGCGCTTTCTGGAATGAGCTTTAATCCATCTTAAAAATCACCCCCTGCTGTTCCACAGCGTATCATCCCCAGTCTGATGGGCAAACCAAGCAGGTTAACAAAATTTTGGAACAGTATTTGCGCTGCTATGCTGCAGCCGCACAGGATACCTGAGCCAATGACCTCCCTCTCACTCAATTTGCTTATAACAATGGTACTCAAACTTCTACGGGGGTTTCTCCCCTATGAATCGATGTTAGGGTATAATTCCTCATTTTCAATCAGTCCATGTCTGCGCCCAGAGGCCCCAGCTGCCGCAGATCATGCTGAGCACATTCAGTCTACCCAGTCCTTAGTGGGGAGAATCTCACAAAAGCTATCATTGACTACAAGCAGTTTGCGGATTGAAAAAGCTTCCTGACCATGACATAGTGATGGGTACATATGTTATGCCAAATACGCGCCATTTTTAGATGCAGGTACCTTCCCAGAAGTTTGCAAGTAAGAGTTTGGGTCCCCGCTTGGTGGAGAAAGACCTGGGAAAAGGTGCTTTCAGGTTAAAGTTGACAATTCATTGGAAACAACACCCCATCTTCCATGTATCTCAGCTGTCCCTATTCAAGGGGACTGTTCCCGCTGATCCTGAGCCAATAGTAATCGAGGATGCAGAGGAGGCTGAGGTGGAGAACATCTTAGCATCCCGCAAATCTTGGAGGTCAGTCTAGTATCTCGTCGCCTGAAAGGGTTATCCAGCCTACAAGAACAGATGGGTCAAGGCCTGCAATTGCACAAATTGCATGGAACTGGTTGAGGCGCTTCATGAGTCCCATCCTAATGCTCCTCGTCCTCCCCCAAAGGTTGTGACCCTGATGGCAATCAAGTTGACCAAGGCGCACAAAAATGTAGACCTTACACAGTTTCCTGACGGTGGTGTCCCTCCTTTGGCAAAAGGGAAGGGTAATGTAAGTCCAGGGGAACGTCTTTTTTGCATAGATTGGGCGATTTTTTCATTCCAAAACAAGAAGGGGCCAAAGAGGGCGGCTGTACCTCTTATCACCCAGGCCGACCTCGCTCATGTGGTAGACAAGTGCTGGGTTACAGCCCTCCCTCTGAAGAGTCCTCCCCAAGTCCCTGCGCTTACCTCTGCCAAACTGGTCTGCTGAATCGAAAAAGTCTGCACCAAAATTATTAAATCAAAGTCAGAATGACTGAAATTAATGGGAATAAAGCCCAATGATCAGAAAGCCAATATTTGGAAAGAGAGTAAGAAAATTATTGGCCAGAATTGCAGTTGACATTGAGTTTTCAAGTGAGATGATCTTTGTCAAATCCCCTTCAAAATTGTCAGGGATTGTCGCTGATAATTGAAACCCCTAGTTCAAGAATTGGGCGTTGCGCTCAACACCACTCATCTGGCTGAACAAATGGCCCAGCAACTGGGCATGGGTGGGTTGGCCATCCTGAACCTGTTTGCAACCAAATGGGACTGCCCCTATGTGGGGTGGCCCTGGGAAATTCCTGTTGCTCATAAGGCCAAATGCTGCCATGCCAACCGACAAAAATGCAGTTGAGAATTGGTCCAGGTGTTCACGGATGGGCTGATAGTGACTTGGCCTGCCACCAAATCCTTTGATGCCAGTATCAATTAAAATTATCTGCCCCTCCCCCAAAAATTCGCCAGGTTAGGTTTAATTTGAGGGACTCAATCCCTGTTTTGACCCACTACCAATCAAACACTATTTAATCAGTTGCATTGCACTGAGAAAATTGTTGGCTGATTTTTTTATCTTTCTTTCTAATAAAAAACCTTGACTTAATTTCTAGTTTTTATTCCTGAAACTAAACCGCCCTATCCACTGATATTCTAACAACCCTCAAGGTTTATGGCCGTGTTCACCTGCTATTTTCTAGGTGTCTATACATGATTATGGCGAATGGGTACTTAATGGCAGAACCCCTTCCTAGTTCCATACCCGTCATACCAGCAGCAGTGCCACTGGCATTCAGGTTTGCCATTTGGGTGCTTCAGCACTTACACTGGCAGGCCAGTCTAAAAATAACTTGCTGTTTGCCTGAAACTTATCAGCAATTGTGGCTTGAGCCCCACACGGCTCCAGGTATAATAATTCCGGGACATTAGGAGATCAAGGTTTTGTTAGGAACTCTACAGAACAAACCAATGCAAATCTGCTGGTATCAAATAGTGGCATATTTACACTCAACCCCAGTTGAGGAGGTCCTTCAGGTTCACAAGTTCAGGTCGCTAGATAAATTTGGTCTACCTATCAAACCACAGCTCAGTATAATGTCAGTAGTACCGTTTAAAAATTTGATATGGTTATTGGAAGACCAAAAAGATCAGGCAATAGCTTTATTTGAAAAAAATAAGGTGATCTTTGCTGTTGACAAATAATGACTTAGGGTGCGCTTGGGGGTGGTCCATCAAGTTTACTGTGTGATCATCTTCCCATAAGGTCTTAGCCAATCCACCAATCAAGGGCAGCTGAAGAGATAAACAAGGAAATTGGAAAGCTGCTGGAGCAAGGGATGCTTGAACCTTTAAAGAGTCCATGGGCTTTGCCCGTTCTATTTGTTAAAAAAGGATGGTACCAACTGGTTAGTAATAGACTACTGGAAGCTCAACAGCATTATCAAAAAGGACTCATACCCTTGCCGCAAATGTTGATGCCTTGGATTGATTGGGAGGAGCTCATTACTTCTCAGCGATGGACTTGCTATTGGGCTACTAGCAAATTGAGTTGTATATGGCGGAACAGGAGAAGTGTGCCATATCACATCCAAGGGGCTTTTACAACTGACTCATATGCCTCAAGGGCTATTTAACGCCCCAGCTATGTTCCAGCGGGCCATGAATACCATCTTTGGTAACTTAAAGCTGTCATGCGTTCTTGTGTACCTTGACGACATCATTGTATACTCCCGCACATTTTCTGAGCACCTTAACAATTTGGAGAAGGTATTCCGCTGGCTGGCTGAGGCCAACATTAAGATCAAGACACTAGAACTGCCACTTTTTAAGGAACAGTTGGAGTACCTTGGGTTTTTAGTAGATGCAACAGGGCTAAAACTCAACCCGCCAAGGTGGAGGCTATCCAAAAAATGATAAGCCCACCAGTAAGCGTGATATTAGGTATTTTTGGGATGGTCAGCTACTACCTACACTTTATACCCAAATTTAGCTGTATTGGAGGTCCAATGTTTGAGTTAATAATGAAGGATGTCATGTTCAAATGGATGAAATGCCATCAACCCTCTTTTGATACACTTCAGACAGCGTTGATCAATGCGCTAGTGCTATGTTATCTTAACTTTGAAAAGAAGTTATTGTACAGATGGATGCGTCCCTTTCTGCTGTTGAGTAGTTATGTCCTAGAAAGATGATGAAGGGGAGGAGCACCTGGTTGCGTACTTTAGCCATAGCTTGAACTGTCATGAATGCAATTATACCATGATCGAGTGGGAGTGCTTAGCGGTGATCTACAATTATAAGCAATTCAGGGTAAATTTTCATGGTGTCAAATTCAAAGTCGTTATGGATCATGCCTCGTTATGCTGGTTGCAGAACCTCAAAAAGCCCGAGGTGCGTCTATACCAATAGGCCCTTAAACTGCAGGCTTATGATTTTAAGATCCTCCACCGACCTGGAGCCAAACACCAATATGCAGACTGCTTATCAAGATTATCAACAATTGCAGTTACAGCGTATCTTGGCGATGTAATGCACAATAAAATGCTCAGCAAATATACAATGACAAACTGGAACAAGTCATTAAAGCATTAAACAAAATGAGAGCTTATAAATTCCAATGGAATGGTGAATTGTAAATGCGTATTTGATGTTCCACAGTAAATATTCTGTGACCCTCAGCATGGCATAGTATTATTATGAGTGCACATAAGGCAGTTGGACATGGTGGCATATACAAGACTATGGAATTGTTGCGGCCTCAGTATTACTGTGAAAGCATAAACTTCGATGTGCTTGAAACTATCTCCTGCTGACACCAGTGACAAGTGGAAAAGCTGTTCTACCAGAAGACATCATACCAGTTTGTGAAACTGCACTTTACTTGGCACACAGTTTCTATTGATGTTGTTGGCCCTCTGCCAACAAGAGCTAACCAGTTCAATTATATTCAGGTGGTTGTTGACCACTTGACCAGGTGGGTTGAAGCGCAGGCAATATGGGATCTGGGGGCAGTCACATTGGACAAGTTCATAATGGAATATATTATTAGTGAAATAGCTGCCCTCAGTTCCTCCTTACTGATAATGGAACTAACTTCACTTCCCACATCCTTCTAGATCTAAACAAGCTTATGGCCATCCGCGGGGTTCTAATGACCCAATATCACCCTGAGTCTAATGGGATGTTTGAGCGAGTGAATAGGTCTTTAGTGAACATACTCTGTAAACTGGTAAGCAGATCGACCTTTTAGACTGGAGTTCTCTTTTCCACCGCCATCTTTGCATATAACATTAGCTATCATTCTGCCATGGGGGTCGATCACTTTTTATTAATCACTGTATGGACAACACCCTGCTCTTCTGGTGGTGCTCTATGCCTGTGTAGAAGATACTGGAAGAATGGACCCACAACGTTATTTGATGACTCTATATATGACACACTAATCAAATTAAAAACCGAAGTGTACTCTTTCAGTTTAGCTAAGAAGATGAAGAATCATGCTGCTGATTAGGTATGACATGGCAGGCTTTCCCATTTATAGATGGGGACATGGTTTTATTCCATGATCAACATGGGTTTGGGCGGAAAAAGATTGGACAGTATCTGGATTGGTCCATTTGAAGTTATTGATAAAACAGGTGCCAACGCCTATACTATCAAGGACCCTGCTAGCGGTTAGATTATTAACTGAGTGCACAAAAGTTCCTCAGAGAATATAAGCAATAGGAGCCTTATTGTCCAATAAAGGGGGGGTAATGTCATGATTCTAATATGACTGGACAATAAGACCAAAGTTGTGACGGCGGAATAGGTAGAATCTGCCAATCATAATTCTAAGTTACAGTTATTTGAGCACCTTATGTTGAGGCGATATTGTTTTGGGAAGGCTAATATTGTATTGCCAACAAATTAGGAGATAAGGTGATGGTGAAAAATGACAAATAATGAGATGTTGAATTACGATGAATAATGATTGAATTGCCTCAAACTAAGGCAATCGTGAATTTATTAAATGGTGAACTCTTCCAGAACCAATATGAATATGGTGTAACAAATAGCAAGTAAAAAGGTCAGTATTGACCAAAGTTACTGAGATATAAGCGATACAAGGAGAATTAAAGAAAAAGATTGTTGATAGGAAGAAGTGAGCGGAGCAGAAGGGATCTTCTGTTTGATATTGAACAAATAAAGCAGTGTGTCTGAAGCGATTGCTTCATATTTTATTGAAATCTATACATTTGCCTCTTGGGCTGATGATATCCATATATTCTGTCCGTTGCTCAGTGGGCTTGACCCTGTGAAAAACCCTTACAGCGTATCTCAACGATTCTGAAAAATTTATAACAGTGTCATTAATTCAAAGAATCGTACCTTTAGATAAAGAGTGATGACCATCAAGTCAACACATTGCACTTAAAAATGAAGGGAAATGGTCATTAAGTCATCGCGTTGTATCTTTAAATAAAGGGTAGTGACCATCAATGTAACGTATTGCACCAAAAAGAAGGGTAGTGGGTATCAAGTTAATATGTTGCCCCTTGAAAGAAGGGTAACTTAAAATTTTGGAAACAACCCTATGCCTGGACATGGAGGAGATTTACATAAAACTAAGAAAGGCCTAAAGGAGTTGGCTGTTCCTCAAGTCTCTCCTTCACTTTGATCACTTTGTCAATCAAATCTGAAATTTAGAAAAAGGTTTTTCAGCTTCAACTACCTTTCAACAGTGCCAAACATAGCTTATGTGGACTAGATTGATGCCTGCAGCCCCACATGGGCAACTGTGCACCACCTCCTGGTGTTTATTGACCACCACTGAAATGCCCCTGGGCTGGCCCAGCTAGCCCTGAAAATAAGGACGCTAAATCCAACCTTGGGACCTAGCCCATCACCTTGCACGCCACCAGGAAGTGCTCAGAAGCTTCCTGGTGCTCCCTCAGAGCAACCTGCATTTTGGCTTTCAGGTCAAGTATGAGAAACTCTTATCCTATGTGAGTGTGGCTATCATTGAGATGACCACAGCAGTTTACAAACCTGAAAGCTTAATTGATTTCCACCACTTTAAGGGTACTTCAATCTTGGCTCTTCATGTGAAGCCCACACTATGGCAGCACAGTTATTTTTAATTTATAAAAACACTCCCATTACAACTATTTGAACTTTCTTGCCAAATGAGGCTACACTGGTGGTCCAGTTCACTGGCTTGCCTTCCCATCTCTCTACAAAATGCCTCTGCCACAAGCTTATAAAGGGCTTGGCTGCCTACAGTGCCAACCCCATGCTGCAGTTTGTAGTGCCAAATTGTGCTGATTGTCTTGCTGGGCCCCATGCATTCACAAGGATCTGCCCCTTCTGCTGTGGCACCTGTCTCATAATAGCCCCCTGCACTGCGATCAGATCCACCCCTGATCATCCCTTCTGGTCATGCATCAAAAATGGCCACACTATTTGCCCCATGTGCTTTACTCTTAACTATCTGAGGTGCAAGTGCCCAGCACTTTCCACTGAAGCTGCCTCCAACACTACTCCCTCTGGAGTTATTTTATTTCTAATTTTACTAAACTTTTGCTTGGAGTCCGTACTCCATCCCCTCATCCTCAACTTCCATAAGCGCTGCTCCTAATGGTCCACCCAATCAAGGTTTGACCGCCTGACCCATTCATGAGAAGATTACAGCTCATGCGCTGGCAGAATTGACATGGTCCACAGTGTGAAACCAATCAGCATCTTCCACCCAACCAACTCCTATCACTAGCCCAGCGCTGACAATAGAGAATCCTTTTGACACTCTCAAATGGATCAATGATGCTGGCCATGCCTACAGAATTAAACCTGACTTTGATATATTGATTAATATTATCACGACCCATCAATTTGACTCCGTCACCTTTTCCAATCCTCACAACAGTTTTCCTAATTTATAAAATAATTCATCAAAAGGCTGTCAAAGCAGCTTCTGCTACCACTGAATCCCTCCTCTGCCAAGCCCTCCATACAGCAATCAAACCACATTTATGAGTGCTTCCCTATACCTAACTTTCTTGTAGATTTCCTCAAGTCTGCTAAATTTGATATCAAAGAACTAGTTTTTATATCTGGCCATGTAGCATTGACATGGTGAGATCTTCACTCTATGACCCAACTACCCCCAAAACCGCCAATACATTAAATCCTTCCCTTACGTGCCTGACCTTATTAACTTTGCTGAATTTTAAATTTCCTAATAAATTGAGGTGATGCATACCACCGGCCTCATCAATGAGGATAACCCTCACCTATTTCTCCTTCTGCCCCACACTGAAACTAAAACCCTCCTTTTGTCTGCCTTTGCCCACCATCTGAAGCTGGCGCTAGATGAAAATCCCTCTAACCCCTCTTCCATTTCTAGAATAGATACTTAAGCTAATGCCATGGCACCACGCTAGGAATTTTTTTTATCTAACCATCCCATAGTTTACCACCCATAAATAAAAATTTTTAGAGGCCCCCTCTTGGTTTGGTCAACACTAGTATTAAAAGAAGATGGCTGTTCTTATCATCAGCTAGGATGATTTGCCCATGTGATGGATGGGAGGTGGGTCCCAAACTACCCTCCGAAGATTTATCCATTATTGGTCCTTACCACCACTAAAAACTATTGGGAAGGATCAGGGGTGTGTGCAAGGTGGTAGTAGAGGCCAGGTGGCAGCATCAGGTGTCAAGTTATCTCCCCTATAATGCAGCAAAGTTTAGGAGATAGGTTCAACTATCCCTAAAGTGAATAAACCTATTTTGATTGTTAAGGAGTTGAGCAATGTCAATTTGAGCTTGACAACCATCCCCGCCCTTTCTGATTCTCAAGTTACTGGGAAAGAGCATCCTTAATAGGTTTGAGCTACATAACTCATATAATTCATTTAGAATTAAGCCATTAACCCTGCTCATGGAATACCCCACCTATCATAACTGAACGTCCCATCTGGATGCCAAGATGTGTTCAAGTTGTGCATTTTATTTGAAGTTTGATAGCAATCTGAATGAGGGTCAGAGAAATCCTTTCAAGAGAATACCAAAACTCTCTCATTCCTTGAGAGGTGGTGAATAATGAATAACCATACAAACAGAGAACAGGTCAATAAAACTTAGGAAATAGGGTACCCTGAAAGGTGCAATACACAGGGGAACCAAGTAAAAGGTGTACTATATTGTATAGATAAAAACATATGCCAAAAATGTGAGGACTTAGTTGGACCCTAAGGGGGAGTCCATAAACCACATGAAAATCAGTACTCAGGTTCTTTGGGTGCCTTAATTTGGATGGTAAAGGCTTTTACAGGGAGAACCTGAATCTATATTTACTTTATACAAGATAGAATGACCTATATTGTTAGAGACCTCCTTGTGGAGGTCTGCAAAGAGGTCAGACCATGGGACCATATGAAAATCAAAATCAAGATATTTTTATAAAATCAAGATGATCAAATAAGAGGGTTAATCTCAAAACACTATGTTTAGAGGATTGGGGTATCTTTTTTCATTATAAGAGGCACAGCGCTCAATTAACTAATAAATTTGACCAAAAACCCTTGTTGTACTATAGCTTGAGTATTTTCACACTCAAGTGATTAACTGCATTCAGATATTGCCAGATTTAGCAACAAGGTAAATTGAATGGGATTCAAAGCCTCATTTTCCCAGCAAATTTTATGTATTATTGTAATTTAGAAATAACTGGTTTACCGCAAAGCTGAGGATTTAATGCTCACATTTCCATCACATGCACCCACAGAACCAACTTGGGCGTACTTTGCCCTTAATCAGTATTGATCCAAGATGTGCTTCAGGTCAGGTAGGTTCATTAGCTTGATCCCCTTGGCCTCTTCACTCTCTGTCTTATTGGTAAAGTCTGTCCCTAATTTTAAATCATTTAACCATGACATTAACCGCCTATTCTTTTAAAGATACACACCCTTCAGGGTCTTCATCCAAGGAAAAGTTTTTGTAGGCTGGCCCTACCATCTCTTAACATATGCATTCTCCTTATAAACCTTATGGCGGCATCCAAATTGGTGTTGACCACTTGGTGTACTTTATTTTTTGTCTTGGCAAAGTCTACCACTGCTTCCACCCTGGGCCCACCGCTGGTTCTATGTTAAAAGAGGGGTTAAACTATAGTTGTTGAAGAAGGGAGAGAACCTAATGAAAGCATTATGAGCATAGTTATGACTGAATTGAGCCATGGAATATGGGTAGCCCTATCAGAATGGTCAGCTGAAGTGTAACCCTGCAAAAACCTGATCAAGCCTCTAGCTCACTAATTCAATCTGCCCATCTGATTTGAGGTGGTAGGCGGTAAAATAGCATAGGCAAATCTAAAGCTTTTTATCACAACTCTTCTTAACACAGATGTAAACTGGGGTCCGCAGTCACTAATTATCTCCTGGTGTACCCCAGAAAGGAACACATGAAAAACAAATAACTTAGCCATCTGCGCCACTTTTAATGAGGTGTTATAGGGAATGAAATAGGAGAACTTTATAAACTGGTCCACCACCACCACAATAGCATCATAGCCCTCCAATGCAGGTAGCTCTATGATAAAATCGACTGATATGGAAGTCCAGGTCCTCCCTGCCTTTTGGACTGGTACCAACAACCCCGTGAGAGGCTGTCAATTTGGTTTTATCTTACTGCAAACCAGGCACTCCTTCGAATAACGTGCAACCTGTGTTGCAACTCACTTTCCATTATATGTATGGCAAATCATTCCAAGGTTTTAATCGGGGTGCCTAACATTAATCCCATCATAGTGGTCCTTAATTACTTCCAGGCGGAGTGCTCTGGCAGGAACACATAAGCATCCCTGAAATCACACCATCTCGCCCTTTACATGGTATCCCTTTCTTGATATCCTCCTAACTAGAATTGCTCTTGGCAAGAACTATAGTGTATTCTACTAATGAAGGCTAAGAAAGTATGACCTTTATGAACATACCATACTACTCCAAGTTTTCCAGAGAAGCAAGAATTGGCATGCATGCCATAATAAGGGGCTGCTTGGATACAATCTTACCCAGCAGAATCACCAAGTGGGCATTGTGCAGCGCCACCTCCCTGGGATCAGGTGCTAAAGTAAAGTTCTGACTCAGAGAGTAAGACAAACCATTCTTCTTGCCCTTCATAAAATTCTAATAAAACTTAAATTGGGCCAGGGTCTCATGTCATCTAGTTTGCCATGGGGTCAGAAAATGAGGGGCATGGTATTACAATAGGGACGGCGGTCTGTTTTAATGCATAATGGTTGGGAAAAATCATGAATAATATGACGCCAATAGATCATTGCTTCCACCACTTTAATTATTATTTGTCATGAACTGCGTAATGCAACTCAAGCAGGGACATTTTCCTAGGAAAATATCCCACAGATGCTCCACTCCATCTTCGCCTATATACAACAAAGCAGCAGCTATTGCAGAGCTGGAAGCTGTGAAAAGTGGCGACGCAGCGTCATATTTTAGAGCACAGGTTATATACCTACTAATTACAGAGGACTGTTTGAAGACAGTAACATTTGACCAAAGCTACCAAAAGGTATATACCATAATAGGGCTTTTATTTAATAACAAAAGTAAGCACCCTGTAGTATCAGATAATGCTAGAGGCTTTTGGGCTCTCCATAATAATTTTTATAGTAGGCTTTCCAAGTTTACTCTTAAAAATATCCTTGCCCTTGACACTCCTCCTCAGATATGCTCAGTATACTAGCGATGTCATTGGTGCTTTTATCAGTACCAATCAGAAGCCTAAAATTGATAAGATATTATGAGCTATCTGAATTGGACTTTAAACTAGAAACTAAGGCTCAGAGTATTTTCCTTAAAAGAGATAAATCCGCCAACCTATAAACTACTGGTCATATCATTTGTAATTTCTAGTGACCCTAGTACAGGTGTTTTACGCCAGCATGGGGTTACAACATAAAATGAATCAGCCAAACTGAAAGGAATCAATAGTAGTATCAAGGCCACAGCTTTGGAAGCCAGTAGATATAAGGGATGAGTTTGTGCCACTGGAGTATTGGTATCCGCTGAGTAAAAGTTTATACTCAAGCTACTACTTATAAAATCTAGGGCCGCAGGGAGTATTAGCTACTATTTACTCGAATCCACTATCTACTTATTAGTTCCATTATAGAAGTAAAAGGCATAATATTAGGATATCCAGATGGTTAATCAGACTCAATTACACCATTTCTCCCCTCTTGACCAAACATTGGGTAACAAAGATGTGGGGGTTGACTGTTTATTGAATAGTTAAAGCCATTGGTCTAAACTCTAATGATTTCCTTAAAGAGCTTTGCGTGCACCCAGTTGATAAAATGGCCTTTAATGGGGTCTTTTAAGATTAGGCATCAGTAGAGTTCTTCTCAATGATCTCGAATGGCCCTTTTGATATGTGTTCAAACTTACTGGTGTATCTGAACACATAATTATCATAGTAAAGAATGTTTTCTTCTATAGCAAAATGAATTAGCGACCGCCAGTCTGCATTACCTCTTTCCTAGGATTGTGTTTTCTGAGCCAGCGCATTAAGTATGCCTCACTTTATAGTTGGGTTAAAGTATGCACCAGCATTTCCAAATACTTCATTGGAGTCATGGCTTCTTGCCTATACAAGAGTATAAATTTTGGTGCTGCGTTGGTTGCTTTCCATTAAGTAATGAAAAGAGAGAATATCCTGTGGCTGAGTGATAAGATATATTGTAAGAAAAACAGCAGAAGGCAGGAAAATGCTCCAGCTGGACACTTTCGCCATAAATATATTATGCAGAATCCCAACTAGAATACTATTCACTTGTTCCATGGTACCATTTGTTTCTGGGTGGTAAAACGTAGACAGTACCCCGCATATATCCATTAAGTCGTTGAGCTTGGAAATCATCTGAGACGTGAAATTAGTCCCATTATCCGTCAGTTAAACTGAGGGCACTTATTTCAATAAATGATATCTTCCAGGATGAATTAAGATGTGGCAGTGGCGCCTAATCTCAAACTGCTTTAGCCTCCACCCACTTGGTGAGATTATCTATGGCCACAATTATTTATTTGAATTGATCTGAAGTGTTGGTCAGAGGGCCCACAACATCAATCAAAATTGTATGCCAAGCAAGGTTATATTTAACTAGCTAATAAAAGGTTGCTTTTTTGTAAGGCTCATCCACCTGACACTCTCTACAGTAGCAGAGGGTCTTGTGAATGTCAAAAAACATGGTTTCCCAAAAATGATGCTGTTTTAACAACTCAAATGTTTTTCTTAACTCTCCATGTCCTGTCGCCCTATATACCCCAATAATAATATCAGTCCACTAAAACGACTGATCCATTTAAAATCATCTCTTATTGTGGATCTTATACAGCTTAACATTTTCAACAACTGTATTAATACATGATTTTTATAACTCTCATAGAGCTTCTGGAAGTTTATTGTCATAGCGCTGATTTAACATTATGTAAAATAGTTTGTTGGCCACGTAAGACACTAAGGCTATTGTAGGAAATCTGGTTGACCCATTGGCATTATGATGTTTTACAATGGGTGTTGTTGGATTTATAAACATAATCCTGCAGATTCAAGGCCCAGCGGGCTACCTATTCTTAAGGCTCTTTTAACTTTTGTAACCAGGCGAGGGAGGCGTGATCAATTGCTACTGTAAAATGAACTTTAAAAATGTAAAATTTGAATTGTTTACAAGCATAGATGACTGCTGAACACTCCTTTTTTGGTTACAATTCAGTTTCGTTCATAACAATCTAGCTTCTGACTGCAGTATGTTACGGGGTGTTCAATCCCTTCTTAATCCAATAGAGATAGCACCACACTAATAGCGGTGAAAGAAGCGTCTGTTTCAACAATAAACAGTTTATCAAAATTAGGGTACAGCAACATGGGCGCTTGGGTCAAGCAAATCCATAGCTTATAAAAAGCTAGATAACAGTATCCATCCAATCAAAGGTTACTCCGCTCTTAAGAATATGGTATAAAGGTACACCTATATTTCTGAAAGTTTTTATAAACTGCCATAAAAATTTACTCTAGTGGTTGATTATCAGCTGTCAACCCAGTAACCTTTTTACTGCACAGGTTCGACTTCCTCATGCACTTCATCATGTTGTACAGAATGTATTAATTGATAAATAGTATGAAAGACTATTATCCATAATTGAGATTGAACTATTATTAGGCCCAACGCTTTGGCCAGTACTTTGATTAAATACTCTGTAAGTTGTAATTGTAGGGATTCATTCCCTATATTCTTGTCCACCCAATCTTCATTAAGATACCCCAGTGACAGTCTCTCTTAGCCCAACACACAGTCAGCAGCTATCCCTGATTGTGGTTCCTTCATCTCTAGATCCCTGCTCATATCTTTACTCTTCTCTCTGAGAGTCTTCCACTTATTTCCTTCTGCAATATTAACCTTGAGATAGAACGACACAATAGAAGCTAATAGTCTAACTATACACCAAATTGATAATATAACTGTAGCTAATAATGCTTTTGTAGATAATAATGTTTTTTATTATAGTGAATCCTAAGGAATCATATATTAGGGGATTCAGCTGTCTAACCCTCAGTTGACACCTCTTTGATAAAATGGCAGCCGTTGCCATTAAATCACCCTTCCTCATCTCAGCAGCGATAGTCTAACCCATCCTGGCTAGGATTCCATCATTGGACGTCCTCGAGACCTCAAATAGAAAGAGTTGGAAAACGTGTCCCTAACATTTTCCTCTCGATCCAAGTTAACCAACCATAATTGGCTAGCGACCTGCTTAGGTAATGGGACTTATTACCCATTATGGAAGTTCACTTCACCAACAGATTGGTTTGCTAGTTGCAGGTGGCATCACTCACCTCACAACTTACTAATCATTCCCAATCAGTCAGTGATGAAACCCAACCAATCCCAATCGGTACACCTGATAGTTAATCACTATCAGATTCCCCTAATTTGTCAGCTACTCCGCCCAATGAGATCTTAGGCATTCATCTAGATCAATCCCCGATGGATACGACCAGGTGAATATCCCAAAATCCCACAAATGTAGTTCCTCCAAAACTTGGGCCAACTGATTTCTGATTCACTTTGCCTTAGGGAATTTTCCTCTAGCGACACCAGGTAATCTAGCAGGCTGGGAATATGGGCAAAAATCCCAACATTGCCTATAATAGCCAATCATTCCAAGGAATACCTTAACGTCACAATTGCTACTCAGCCATGCCATATGTTCAATTGCTTCAACCTTTGCTGACTGGTGTCACAAGCCATGTTTGTCATTGAAAAATCCAGATAGTCCAGCTGTTCACAGAAAAATTATACTTATGTGTTTTTGATACTAAAATCAGCCTTAGCAAGCCGTTAAAATCTCTCTCCAAATGGTGTAAATGGTATGTAAAAGCTTGAGTAAAAAAGTTAATATATAATCCAAGTAAACCAGGACGCGTAAATTTTTTAAATAGCACAGTATACTTTATATACCGCTGAAAGATTACGAGGCATTTCACAGCCCTTGCAGCATTATAGTATGCTGATAGAGACCCTAAGCTGTGATCATGGTACATTTTTCCTTCTCCTCTTTGACAGCTCAATCTACCAATAGCCAAAAATTAGATTCATCACAGAGAAATATGTGCTCCGCCCAAGCAGTCCAGTGCATCATCAATTGGAGATAAAGGATAGGAGTCCTTTTTGTTATATTATTGAGTTTTAGTAGTCTATTATCACCCAATTAGAACTTTTTTCTTAATTAACAGCATTGTAAATGCCCAAGGAGTTTTGAAGGCACTAATATCCCATGCTGTGCAAGCTGATCTCTTCAGCATTAACTACCTCATCCGCCGCTTTAGAAAATCTATTAGGATGGAGGAAAATCAATGGATGATTTTCAGTATCTATATGATGTTTCATTTCTTGAGCACATCTTAAATCACAGTCATCTTTCACAAAAGAATTCAACTATACCTTTCAAAAAGAGCCAGTGCTTGATCCTTTTCTGTATAAGTAAACCCTGAAAGGTTTTCCTGAGGAATTAAAGAGAAAACATATTCCTCACAGTTGTCACCAGTGCCTAATTCATCAAGGTACAAAATTCATGTACGTCCTGGACTTCTTCAACTGGAAGCAGATGCACAAACGCAATAAGTTGGTGTCGCTGGATCAGCATAGGATATACATAGTGATTGGCTTGCAGTATTTGAATTTCGCCATGGTTGAGTAAGATAATCCCCAGTGCGGTGACTGGTTCAAATTTATATTGAGCGAATGGAGCGAAAATTTCACCATAGAACCATAAGGGGATTTTTAAATCAATTATAGTCCTCACAATAACTTTTTGGCCCGCCAGAATGGTCAGGCTTCAGTTAGCACGTAGAAGAGAACCTTTATATTACACAATCTGATCAGTTAATTAATGGTTGCAGATGCACAGCTGCTGATAATCAATAGGTACTAGTACATCCTAAAAACAAGATTAACTATTCTCTGACATTTAAGAGTGGTGATACCATCCTTATGGTTATAAATTAATGGAAGTGTCTGTCCTATAATTTATAGCATGTTTTCCTTATGTCAGTTTTGTCTCATTAAGTTCTCATAAAAGGGGTTCCCAGAAGGAATTCATACTTCTGATTTTCAAAAACAATGGCACGAGATGATAACACTAAAGAACAAAACTGCTGTGACAGAAATGTAGGATCCTTCTGAAATAGTGGTATGAGGTCATAATTTACCATATACTTTCTGATAATCTAGGTCTGGCACGAGGCCCAATCTCTTAACCAACTTGTTAGACACAATATTCACAGGGGCCCCACTATCTATAATCTCTCAAACATTAACCTTGTTTACTTTAATTTCAATATAAGTGCACTCAGAGAAATACACATCAAAAGCGTTAATTGTGTGAATCTCCAAGGTATCAGCTTGGTCTAGACAATTCTTGATATCCTCACCTAATTGAGGACTAGACTCCTTTAAAAAGTCATTAGGTATCGCCACTTAAACCCCAAGAAATTTGAGGATATCACTAGAGTCAACTGAGAGCTCCTGTTGCTTTAGCTGTTGTACATATGGTGTTGATACTATAGCTGTTGCTGACTCGCCTTTGTTTTCCTTACAGGAGTGACTAGGATAAACTACTAAATCATCAATACATACTTGCTGATCCACCGGGAGTGCCATGTAATTAATGGTCTTCCGCTGGATGGAAGGTAATTTTGACCTTTCTTCCTACAAAAGAATTTTTAAATAGGGCGGAGTTAGATAATCCCTGTTCTACTCTGCCCTGCCTTTTCCCTAATCTTTTTTATATAACGTCTTTACTAATTAAATCTTGTGTCTAGAACTTAATTCTGAAAAGCGATTTGCATAGTTGCTCAAGTCTTTACAATAAAAACAAGTGACCTTGGTAAGGTCAGATTTATCAAAACAAGGGCCAGAGGGCCAAGATGTTTCTCGTTTAGTGGATGTAGCCCCAGCGTTACAATTCATGAGGCTCTGGATGACTTTGATTTGGCACTATAAAAGTAACCGCACAACGACATAGATAATTTAACATATGGGTTAGATCGTCCTACTCATTCAATATTAGCATTGAGCCTATACAATTTAAAGTAGGGCTCACAGGCGTGGCGGAGGGCAATCTGGGCGTCAAAATTTACTTATAACATTAGCCCCAAATAGAGTCTGCGCCTCCAAATAAAAACAGTCGTAAATGTTGGAATAGTTTCATCTGGTTTTATAAAGATATACAAGAATTCCACCTTCATAGTGGTCATCTTTTTGGGCCCCTAAAATTCCTTGATAGTAAGGTCTTTAGCATTAAGATAGAACATGCTAGCCTTTTTCATTTTAAGCATAACTAACTCTTTACTATCAGAGTCTAATGCATTCATGTCTGAGCCCAGCTTAACAGTATCAGCGCTCATCCATGATAATCACAAAGAGGTCAATAAATTTGTGCACATTCACATTCATGTTGAACTTAGGTTTTTGACAGAGATAACCAGTAATTCCTTTCGTGGAAACAGATCTAAGGGCCTGGAGGTAACTCTTCTTGCTCTCCCAAATTACTAGCTACAGGAAGGAAGAGAACCGAGGTGGATTGGTTGTATCCTTTAAGTGTCCAGAAGCACCAACTAGAATAGAAGGGCTAACCTCTGGTCCCATCAGTTGAGGATCTGAAGCATCGTGACTTAGTCTACCATTATGTATATCGCACTGAATGACTGGCTTAAATTGTCTCATCATTTAAGAAAAATGGCAGCGTTCCACATGCAATATATTTTTCATCATAGCTACTAGTTGTTTAACAGAATGAGAGTTAGCCTTCAGGGTGCTGTTTTCACTCAATAAAGCATTAAAAGTATGTTACTGAATTTCAAAATCCTCATGTAAGGAGTCAAGCTTCTTATATGACTTGGTAACAGAGTGGACAGTTCCATTCATGTCTTCCACTAAATTATACTTTTCAATCATAGCCTAACAGGATATCTGAGAGTCGCCCAACATGAGCTTTCATATCTGCTCATACTCTACAAATCTCGGTGAATAAGTTGGCTGTGCCTCAGAGCCAGTCCTTACTACCTCAACAGCTTGCACTACCTCTGTGGTAGAGTACTCCGCAACTAAAAATCAGAGCTTAGACTAATAAAAATGGACTTCAGAGGACAAGGTGATGTTCACTGTAGTAAGCACCACATTTAAAAAATTGCCGCATCCTCATCTTTTTATTAGAGCAAAGACTATACACTTATTAACTAAAAGGACTTAAGACAGTAATCTTTAACTAAAACTAACCAAAACATTATATAACAAAATAGGGCTTTTATTCAATAACAAAAGTAAGCACCCTGTAGTACCAGATAGCGCCAGAGGCTCACGGGCTCTTCCTAGTAAACTTTATAGTAGGATTTCCCAGCTTACTCTTCAAAAATAAGATCACTTTGCCCTTGACACTCCTTCTAAGATATGCTTAGTATACCAGCGATCTCATTTGTGCTTCTATTAGTAACAAGCAGCACCCCAAAGCTGGTAGGATAGAATGATCTATCTGAATTTGCAATGAACTGGAAACTAAAGCTCTGAGTATTTTCCTCAAAAGAGATAATACGCTGACTTATCAAACTACTGGAGAATAGCATGGTATTTAATAAAAACCTATTACAAATGTTTTATGCTGGAATGGGGAGGCAACATGAAATAAATTTGCCAAACTGAACGGAATCAATATTAGTATCAAGGCCACAGCATTAGAACTCAATAGATACAAGGGATGAGGATTGTGCCGGTTGGTATTAAGGATATGTTGAGTAAAAGTTAATACTTTAGGCCACTACTTTATAAAATCTTGTGCTGCGAGGCGTATTAACTTCAAATCACTCAGACCACTATTTACTTATTTGTTTCTTTATAAAAATAAAAAGCATAAAATTAGGATATCCAGATGGTTGGTCAGACACAATTACAATAGAAGCAATTGTAGCCACTATAAACTCTCTCTCAAAGTCTATGTGATGATTATCTATTTGGACAGAAGAGTGCATTTTACTACTTGGAAGGCATCTCCAGTGCAGAGGACCACTGGAGAACTTTGGCCCCACTAGCCTTATACAAAGGCGCCTCTATCTCAGAAAGACTTGAAGTTAACTCATAAGGAAAGTGCACGTCTCCAAAACGCTCCTCAATTTTTTAACTGAAGTTGGGGTGGGACACTCACAAAGTGCCTTCTTTTGTCTGGAGTGATCATGCGGCCTTTGCTAAATATAAAATTGCCTAATAAGGTGACCTTGTCAGGAGAGTGTCTGTAACTCTCCCATTCCCAGAGAGGTGTAGCAAGATACACAGCCATACTACCAGGGAACCAGTCTTTAGGATTAAGGTAAACAGAGCACTGAGGAGGTGCTGAAGCCAAAGTAACCTAGGGAAAGGGTGTACAACGTGGTGTATAGTAGTTGGTAAGAAATATAAAAACAACACTTGGGTGCACCCAAAGGGGAGTCCAAACCCAAGTGGAGATCTGTGCTAAGTGCTTGGATGCCTCTGTCTGGAGGGGACCAGGGGGCCCAAAGGTGCACTAGATCTGGTAGATAATTTTTTAGAAATAAAACGGCCAACGTTGTTAGAGACCTCCCCAAGGAGGTCCATGCACAGGTTCGCCCAAGGAACTATAAATAAAAAATGTAAACTAATGGGGAATTTTTTATTAAGAAAGATGACCAAAAAGGAAAGTTTGTCAGAGAAACATACTTTAGATAATGGGTGGTGAATCATCAATTGGGGAAAATTATGCCAAACTTAGTGAACCAATTGGCGAACCTTACCATAGGCCAGGGTACTGTAGCTCAAGGTTGACCAAACTTGAGTTATTAATTGCAGGCCGAGCTGTCCCAATTTTACATTGTTGAAAATTGAATGGTTTTTATGAACCCCCATTCTCTGAGAAACCAAACCTTACCATCTTCATTAAGAAGACAGCTAAAGCGTTTTAACGCCCTTGCTGTAATGAAGGGCGGAGTATCAAACAAATCCCCTGAAACAACCTTGGCATATCTATCCTGAACCCAGTTTTGGTCCAAGGTCTGCTTTAAGTCAGGGAGGTCCTGCAGCTTGACCTTTTTAAACTCCTGACGTCCATCCTTATCTTGAAAGTTTGTTCCTCAATTATGTCATGTAACCATGACAGACCTGGGACTAAAAAACCTCATACTTACTTATTTTCAGAAACAGGTTCGCTGCTCTAAAATGCTCCACCACTTGATGCAGGTGAATCTCATGGGATGCTTGATCAGAAGAGAACACCAGAGTGTCGTCCATGTAGGCCACATCACATATTATTCCCAGAAGTTCCCTCAAATATGCATCTATATGACGTTGGAGAATAGTAGGCACATTCTTAAGCCCATAATGAATGACTCATAATTGGAAGATACTTTTTTTGGTACAGGATGTGGTGAGAATTACTGCTGCTTTTTGATACGAAACTAATCAAAATTGTTCAAGCAATCCAGTTTAAAGATTACTTTAACCTTCTTCATATAGCATACAATTTGTGGCGCCACCAGGATGGGATGCAGATCTGATACAGTGACATTATTCATATTCCCATAGTCCATGCATGGGTGTAGAGTACCATCTGCTTTTTACACAATGAGAAATGGGGAGCATACCAGAGGGGTACGCTGAATTATGTCTCCTTTTACTTCCTGCTTTTTAACACACATGTCTAAGGATGCCTCCTCCCAGAAAGTCAAAAGGTTGATGGGAGATAAAATGCACACCCGGTCAATTGAGAGTTTGAAATCTCAATCAATTGCTAAATGAGTTGGTAAGAAGCTGGCAAAAATTGCATAAAACAAAGATTCCAACCCTTTGAAAAAGGAAGGTAAGGGTACCTCTAAAGTGGGTTTCAGCAGAGTTGCAAGGTTGAGCGTCTGATATCTTGACCATTGGGGCAAACTGCCTTGAGTGTTGACTTCAGACAAGGAGATTACTAATTCATGCCCACTCTTTAGAGATAACGACAAGTTATTGACTTTCAGGTTAATTATGAAATCCAATTTTCGCCACAACCCCACTGCCAAAATAATGGGTACAGGAGATTTTTAACTTGCAGGAAGCAGTCAGCCAAATGGTACATCCTCACTTAAAATTCACCTACCCCTGGACCTTCAGCGTGGGCTTAACCTGGGAGGCCCCTGCCCTAACCATACCACCAGGCAAGTAATTCAACTCAAGGTAGTCAGTTAGGGCTAGGTCAATAAAGTTCTTGGAGCACCATTATCCACTAAAATTGTTGTGTTTAATTTTCCTAAAAGGGATGAAAAAGTAGCAGAAAAAAGAAAGTAACCAGAATAGTCTTTATTATTACAGATGAAGCCAATAACTCTCCAGTAAATCTTCATCAGGAATAGTCATGCCACTAGAATAAGTTTTTGCATTAAAAATGAGAGGAATCTTTGGCCACCCTCACCACTTAGGGCTATACCCCATAGTATCCTCAACAATAGCATAATTATCTGCAAATTGTTAAGTTAATTTCTTTTCCACCTTCTGAGTCCTGAGAATCATAAATGGTGTCAATCGTGGGTTTTCAGGGGTGATATGGTACAGTAAAATTGGCTCCAAGCTGGAAATACAAGATAATATAGGTTTCTTTTCTTTCACCGCTTAATTTCAATTTTTGAAATATCACAACCACCCAAAACTAAGATTATCAAATCTAACAAATAATGGTGGTAAAGTCCTCTTAACGCTCCTATGGTGCAACAGATTTCACTAAAATCATTACCAAATCACAAAACCCTAGGTTGCCATCTTGTGCGTCAACCTGTAAGATCCGCTCCCAAACTGCAGCTGAAAAAGCAGATGCAGATCAAACTTTAATACTTTACGGTGGGATCACAAAGGATACCATCATTTTACAGCCTAACTCAGTCAACTCTGAGTTACTGTGGGTCAACCAATTAGTGCGCCTCACCTTGGAGGAGCATCTGATTATTTAACCATAGTAGCAGGGAGTATTGCAGCTCCCAATAATGCGCAGGGGTTGGGATGGCTTTGCCAACCACCTTCTCTTCAGAAATCACCCTGGGCACCCAAAAAGAGTCGTCAGTAAATGTTGAGTCAGTGGGCAGTCTTTTTATATACTTCAAAAATTAGTCAAAATGGCCAAACTGAATCTACGGTAATGGGTGAATCAGTTGGCCATCATTTTCATGTTTTGGAAGGCAATTAACACATCTGAACTGAATCAGAATTGAGTATCAGATCAGTTAGTGGTAATTTTTATCAAAAGCAAAATAAAAATCAGATTTTAATCATAACTAGCCATAAAATCAGACAGACCTTGGAAAAATCCCAGACAGCATCTGCTGATGGTCAGATGAAGGCTGGAGGGATAGATTGGTGTGAGAATGAACCTGAATCCACCAATCAATCGACAGAAAGTAATTCCAAGACAGGTAAGGAATTCCAACCTGGAAAAGATCAAGTACCAACTGGGAAGGCCTAGCAGGTGCCAGCGCGTAAACCCAAAGGTATGTCAGCGCCTCTATCTGGGGTCCCTCCCCATAGGGAATCAGCCAAATTAAATTTAGATTTAAATTGGAACATATACAAAAATAAGTGAGTTAAGGATGCATCAAGTGCATGGCAGAAAAAGCTTTTGCCTGAACCACCTACCATTGACCCTCGTGAAGCTGCTTTTGTGGCTGAAGTGAGGAAGAGATGGGCAGAAACTCGCTAACTATGTGCACTCCCTAGGCCCACTATGGCTTATGCAGTTTGAGTCTACTATGGGAATAACCAAGTCGAGTTTTATACAAGAGATTATTTTACCTATTTTATAGCAATATCAAGAGCCTTTCCAGTTGATACCACAATTCTTGAAGTAGTGGAAAGCCACTATATTGATGTAGGGTTTAAAAATGCAGCAGATGTAGAACGGGCAGCTTTTACTAAAAAAAGATTCCACATGGCTCTATCATATATCTAAAACATAATATAACTTAGAAAATCTCTCAGTAACTTTCTCTAATCTCCCTACTACATTGGACCCAGAATCCCTAAAGCTTGCCCTACATTGGGGTTTAATGGAATTTGGGTCTGTTATGACAGTAGACTTTTGTGCACCAGCACACTATGCCCCAACCCAACGGGCTCATATTGCTAGAGCATCAATTATCCCCAACCCTATGGTGACCCATAACATTTCAAGTTATTACGTGTGGCAGTCATTGGGTCATGTTCTGAAATTTCTTTGTTGATTCTGACCAGGCGCAACCATGCTGCTCATGGTGTAATGCTTTGGCCCATCTATATAATAATTGTACTGCTCAGAAACAAGCTCTATTATCCAGCATTCGAGTCCCTGTGGCAGGTAAGAAATGCTCCCATACAGCAGCAGCGGCAATCACGCAACCTACCCATTGGGTATCTGTACAGGATCTAACACACGTTACCCTTCAGGTGGCAGTTGAGCAGGCACAGACAATAGCACAGCTTTCTTCTCTTAGTGCTGAAAACCTCCTGCTAGTTGGCATCTCTTTTTTAAAGTTGCCAAACCCTTCACCAGCACAAAATAAGCGCAAATCTGCTTCACATAAAGCTAACCCAGAGAAAGCTAGTCCAAGGGCGGCGTCTAAAATTTTATTTGGTACCACAAGAAACTTAGAGAGGGGAACAGGTATGGAGTACCCCAAATAGAGGTGGAGGCTCAAAGTCATCATCCCCCACCATCTACAGGTATTGCAACTCAGACTTCTTTCTCTGTTTTGAAGGAGGTGAATATGGATTCTGAAACTTCAGAGGATTCCCAAATGGATGAGTCCATGGAGCGCCCTCAGGATAGTCCTGTGCAGAGCAGTGGGGGTAGTATCCTTGGATGGCTTACAGTCTCCTTAGGCCCTTTAACTCAGAATAACCCCCTCCTCCACGTTGATTGGATAAGATTGCCGCTAAAAGTCAGGCTCAAGGACTTAAAATTAGCAGCATTATGGATGCAGATTTAAGCTCAGGTAAGCCCCCAGGATACGGAGAGGGTCAGGTATGAGGCCCCAAAGGGGCACCCTGACCCTGCAGTCCATTAACTCTAATGAGCTGTGAGATTACAAGCAAAGAGTCCACCTTCTCTGCAACTTAAGGTCGACTCACGTGAATATCACAGCCATTCAGGAGCCCCATGTCCCCCCACTGAAATAGAAGCATGAAATGACCAATTTGGAGATAACTTGTTGGACAAACTATGTAGGACTTATTATCCTCAACCCCCAGGTAAAAACCCACCAATTTTCAGGATTCCTTGATGATCACCTTATTTTGGCTAGATATCTACCCCTGAGTTTTCCTTCTTTGCTGCAAGAATATACCTGCCAAATGCTGGCCTAGAGCAGGACTGGCTTTTGGAGGAACTTGCTATACTACAACTCCCTTGCAACACAGTGCTTATGGGTGATTTTAATACAATATTAAGCCATGTGAGGGACACATTTCCTCCAGCAACACAAGACAGACGAGGTACTGCTCAGCTTCAGGATTTCCTCAGGTCAAGTGGATTCACAGATGCCCTTCCCCATTAGCGTCTGGCCTTGGCTGTATGTCTCAGATCCAAGGTGCAGGTCAGAAGTTGATATCTGCTTCAAGGATTGATATGTCCCTAGTTAAATTTGCTGGTGGGTTGAGCTTCCTCTCCCATAACCCGGGATAGAACTAAAAGTGACCACAGATCCCTCACAGTGCTTTTGATAATCATACTCAGACCATCAAGGAGGTTTTATCCAAGGATTTCTCCAGGGCTCATAAACAACCAGTTTTCAAAGTGGAAGATAAATTCGGCCATTTGTGAGCCAGAAAACCTGGACTACCTCATTTAATAACTTTGCAAGTAAAATGGGCAGAGGAAATTAGCAAGGATTTTAGGGGTAGCATGAAACTGTGCTAAGTCTTGAATAATGGCAGCTCAGACTAAAGTAATATGGGCTGAAGCTAGAATACGTCACCTTGAAATGAATTGCCAATTGGCGCCTTTCACTCAATGGCTGGAGGCGTGGGACGTGGCTCAAGAGATGTATTAATAGGAACTTACTGAACAAGAGGAATGGGAAGCGAACTTCACATCATCACATTAGTACCCCCAGTGGTAACTCCCCACCTGTTTCTTCTACCAGAAACAAAAATCTCGTTCAAAGGATCAGGAGATGGCAACCCTTCAGGTGGGGACCACCATCACCACAAACAAGGAGTAGATTACCATTAAGATCCATTGTTACTATTCAGCTCTCTTCAAGTCTTCCTGGGTGAAACCAGCGGAAGTTCAGGAATTCATTAGAGGGGCTCCATATCCACTGGTAAATTTCTCAGCAGATGCTGAGTTTCTTGCACCAATCATGCAGCAAGAAGTAATGTACATTATACGAGGTGTGGCAGAAAAGTAATGAGACTGGGAACACTGCAAGCGATCTGGCAACGCTGCGTTGTTGTCCTTGATAAAGCACGTGTATCAGCCCCCTCCCATCTCTCAGTGCGAGTTTCAACTCCTTCTGTTAACTACGTGATTGTTGTAACTGCTATTAGTGAAGTTGTTTTGGTTGTGCGTTACGCAAAATGGAACAACGTAATTTGGAGCAACGTTGTGCCATTAAATTTTGTGTTAAGCATGGAGAATCGGCAAGTGTGATGTTTGAAAAGTTAAAACAAGCGTATGGGGAACATTCTTTATCCCGAGCTCAAGTTTTCCGCTGGCATAAATCATTTTTGGAAGGCAGAGAACACGTTGAAGATGAACACTGCTCAGGGAGTCCTTCAACTTCTAAAACCAACAAAAACATCAAACGTGTGAACACTCTTGTGAGATCAGACCGTCAAATAACATTAAGAATGTTGAGTGAAGAATTAAATTTGAACAGATTTACCGTTCATCAAATTTTGACTGAACATTTGCACATGCGAAAGGTCTGTGCCAAAATGGTACTGACAAACCTCACAATTGAGCAGAAGGACAATCAAAAAAACAAGTGTCTTGATCTTCTTGACAGAATCGCCAATAAGCAAGATTTCTTTAGTCATGTAATCACAGGTGATGAATCATGGATTTTTCAATATGATACTGAGACCAAGAGGCAAAGTGAGGAGTGGCACACTGCAAGTTCTTCTCAACCAAAGAAAGCTCAAATGAGCAAATCGAAGATCAAATCAATGCTGATTTGTTTTTTTGAAAGAAGGGGAATCATCCACAAAGAATTTGTTCCCCCAGGACAAACTGTCAACCAAGTTTTTTATAAAGACGTCCTTGAAAGGCTCAGAAAAAGGGTCATTTGCGTGAGACCGGACATTGCAGACAAATGGATGCTCCATCATGACAACGCCCCATGTCACAATGCCATCTCCGTCACAGAATTTTTGACCTCAAAAGGCATTCCTGTGGTTCCCCAGCCCCCTATTCACCTGAACTCAGTCCATGTGACTTTTTCCTATTTCCTAAACTGAAAAATGTCCTCAAAGGACGGCATTTAGGGACTTTAGAAAACATCCAAAAGAGTGTAACGGACATGCTACAGACCATACCATTTGAAGACTTCCACCGCTGCTAACAACAGTGGGAACAACGTCTCCATCGGTGTGTAGCTTCCAAAGGAACTACTTTGAAGGGGATAAGATTGATGTTTGAAAAAAAATAAAAACTTTGGTAAGTAAAAAATCAGTCTCATTACTTTTCTGCCACACCTCGTACTCCACAGCCCACGCCTGAAGGCCCCAGGCCCAGATGGTATCCCAATTGAAGTGTATCTAATGGATCCCGTCACAGTTACAAAAGCCCTCCAGCCCCTCTTCTCGACCCTCGTGGCAGAAGGTGGATTGCTACTGACTCTAGAGAATCAATTATGACCCTTATCCATAAGAAAGCAAGCTGGGAGTACCTGGCAAACTTGCCACCGATATCACTATTGAACACAGACCAAAAGCTATTTACTAAACAATTACCAAATCTCATGACTAAGCGGGCAGCACCACGCCTCAACCCAGCTCATCATGGCTTTATCCCAGGGAGATCACTTTGGAACAATTACAATGAGCTTCTGGCAACCCTGTCAGCTAACCAATCAAAACACATGATTTTGTGGTGCTTCTGGATATGGAAAAAGCATATGAGTGGGTGAATTGGAAGTATCTGGATGCCTCCCTAACCTGTCTCCACACTCCACCACAAGATAGGACATGGCTATCAGCGCTTTACGCCCAGCTTCACACTAAAGTATTGTCCTCAAATGGCTTTACAGCAGCGGTTATGGTTGAACAGGGTCTCCGTCAAGAGGATCCACAGAGCTCAATCTTATTATAGCTTTGGATCATCTTCTGGCCCTACTCCAGGAACGACTGGTGGTTATTTAGGTTCCTGGGAAACCCCCTAAACTCGCCATAGCCTTTGCTGATGACACAGAAGTGGCAGTCGGATGTAAAAAGTACCTAAACCTGGCAATGAAGGACCAGGATCGCTACTTCAAGGCTTCCAATGAAAGAGTTAACACTTTTAAAACCATTATAGTGCAAGCTGGTATCCCATCTATTCCTCCGCCTTTTGGTCTGGAACCTACCTAGGGAACATTTTGAACCTAGGTGTCCTCACCACACCACAAGGGGTTGCGAGCAAGGATAATGAGGACAGCTTTCTGGATGCAATAAACTCACGTGTAGCTAGCTGGAACTGCCATCATAACACCCCCGAGGTACGCGCCCTGATGGCGAATGTTTTACTGCTATCAAAGATATGGTTCCTCGCTCATGTCTGCCCCTTTATGGACAGTTTCTACTCGAGGTTGCATGTGATACTCTGCTGCAGGATATGGGGATCTGACCACCCACTCACAGCTCTGACCACAATATATTGGCCCCGCAGTAAAGGGGGCTTAGGTCTTTTGGATGCTAGGTCCCATGCCACTTCAATACAGATGGGGTTCCTAAAGCCCATTATTTGCTGGGATATGGCTCCAATGCCCCAGTGGGGTCCAGCCCTACGCCAGAGTTTAGCAGCCTCACTAGGGCTCACATGGGCCTCACCAACAGTTGTTGAGGAATGGCTAAAAACCGCCCAGGCCACCGCCTCAAACCTCATCTAGTTTTTACTGGAACCAGGCTCTCCTTGCGCTTAAGAGGGTAGGGGTACAGGTGTACCACGCCTTCCCTTATAAAAGAAGGGGCCCTAGAATCACCATCGGAATCACACCCTGGTCTACAATGGGAGGATTGTTATCTCCTGCCTCCACCCTTTGAACAGAATCCCAATGCGGCCTTGTCTCCATGAACCTTTACCCCCGCTTTGGAATGGGATCTCAAGGCGCTCTGGAAGAAATTTATCCATCCTGTTCTCTCAGCAAACATGTCAAATACTCTGCGGCATGTTCTTCACAGCTCATAAAGGGCAGTGAATCAAACTGGACTCACCTTCCAGTACAAGAGTTGCCCACGATGTGCAGAGATGACAGACACCCACCTACACCGCTTTACTTGCCCCCTCATAGCCCCTTTCTGGAGTAAGGTCCGCGAACTCCTGCAAGCATAGCACTGGATAGCGCACCATTTTCAGGACTTCATGTTCAAACTCAATCCCCAAATACTCCCAATCATTGAGGTTCCTGGCATTTGGCGTAGTGATATGGAATATTCATAATTCACATCTTCACGCCACTTTTGACTCCACACTGTGGACGCTGCCCCATATGATTACCCACTTTCAGGTTCATTTTGAGATGGCTCTGAGAGGGTTTACTATGTCGCCATGGGCCAATAGATCAGTTTGAGCAGACACCTGGATTTAGCAAAGCTTTCCCACACCTTTTCTTGATACTCCACTTACCCCTTCCTTCGCCTCAAGCTCTTAGGAGCTCTGGCGAGATTAAATAAAGATTGGTGTATCCCCCCTGTAGGTTGGGACCACCTAGTTCTAAAAAAACAAGATTTAATAGGTTTATTACAACTATATACTTTCTGTTATAAATGCATTTTGGGCATCAATATCACCATATCCTCAACCTGATAGCTTACTGATTGTTGCTTACCAACATCATTACAGCTAGTCCCCCTGTCAATGGTCTGGCTATTTCCCCATGAGAGAGTTTCATAAAGAAAACCATATCAGATAACCTAATTAATTTTAATTTGAGTCTAGACTACTCAAATCCCTTGAAATTCCCTGTAAACAAAGGGAGAACTAGTGATGATCCCTGACCTATTCAAAGAACAATCCCTTTTTTGGGCGCTGTATTTATAGGGGCAGCGTGGGTGACATCATTTCAACTAAATCAATGAAAAAAATAAAACTCAGGGCTGGACCCCTGTTCACCTTTGAGTTTCTCCAAAACCAAAGGAATGGAAGGATAAGAATCCTTCAATTTTTAGAAGTGTGCGTTAGTTTTTTACCAATTATATAGGAGCCTACCTGGGTGAAAGAACTACAGGTAAATTATCTGGCCCCATTCTTGTTGGGGCGGGAAAATCACTCCAAAGAGCTTCAGTAAGATGATCAAAGTTTGCAGGGGAGCTTTTCATACTGAGGTTTTCATTGATGGCTTATCCAATGTTGAACGGAGAAAGAACGTTTTATTTACATAAAGACAGTGGTAATGTCTGATCCTGGTCACAAGATTCATTCAAATATATCTTTAAAAGGCGTCCAGAATGATGCAGAGCAAAAAACTGATAGAAGGTTTGGAAGGATGACACTTCTGGATGACGATGCTCAGTAAACGTTCCAAACCTTTTAATAAATTTATAAAAGTGGCTGTGCTTATAACACCGCGAAACCCAGTCAGCTGCACCATGGGACAGCTGATACATCATTCCACCCCACGAGAGGGTGGATTGAAACAATCTAAATTTTTACTAGAGAAGCTTCCAAAGTAATTGTTAGATAGATGGGGTGTTATGCCACTCGTCCTTTTATTTTTTAAGCCAGGAGAACTGAATTCCTGGTGTTGGATTATAAGTTTTTTTCTTTGGCCAAAAAGTTTTCACTCAGGATGAATTCCTTGAGTGGTGATTTCTAAAGATGTGTTTCATTATTAAATATATGTAAGTCAAATTGAAAATGGCGAAAAAAGAGTACAGTTTTATTTGCTTAGAAACATGATTATGGGAGATCAGGGAGTTTTACTTGGTAAATCCTCAAGCGTTTCTGAGAAAAGATATAAACTCATTAACAATTGAGGATTTTGCGGAATTTTGGTCACGTTTGTCAAACAGGGCTAATTACCACATAGATTGGGTTTTAACTCTAGTATTAGGGGGTTTCAGTTGAGTAATATTCAATCGCACATGATGTGGTTGAACCCTGTTAGTAAAAACCTTGATGTTAGTCAGAGATTATATTTGAATTTAGTTTAGTCTATATCATCAGATCAGATTTGATTCCCTTTATCTGATACACATGAATCTTTGATTTGGATAGGAATCCCAACAACGCTCCTCTATAGATACTGGCACAAGGGGGAAAACTTCTAGAGAAATTGACTGTGTATGCAATTTATCACTGTGTCTTAGAGACCTCCACAATAAAATGCTCATTACCTCATTTATATAACTTTGTAGAGCCCCGATTAGTTGTTCCCATTCTTGTTATTGCAACCTCCAGGCTGATGATGGCAGAAAAGGACTAGAACACCTGTTGGAAGGTGACAAAAGTTCATGCTTATCGTTAAATCAATTTGTTTCTCTATTAGTGGTAGAATATGAGTTCTCAGAAGCCAGAGTCTGAAGCTGGATAATCTCATTGGCGATTGTTATAAAATCGGCAGTATTCCAGACATACACTGAAGGATTTTTGCACAGGGTCAACCCAATGAGCAATTAGGACCAATGATATGATGATTGTCATCCTTGAAACAACAGAATAAAATTCAAATAAGTATGGAGCACTCGCTCCCAAAACCCTCTTTTATTTAATATAATCAATACAATGGATCCTTGCTGTTCTGCTTACTATAAACTAATAACAACTTTCTTCTCTCAATCATCTCATCTCACCTATATTGTAGAAATTTCATATGATACGCTTCCATGGCTTAGTGATTTAATTTTTTGTATCTCATTGGTTCCAGAAACTCTTCATTAGTTAATTTCATGATTGCCTAATTTAAAGCGTTTTTCCATAAACCCAATATTGCCTCATCTCAAGGCGCTTAAATAATCATCACTGATATCAAACTTGGCAGATCCTATCCATTCCACTATAACGACTTAGGGCTTATCATCCAGTCATATCAGAATCATGACATTACCCCCCCCCTTTTACTGGATGATAAGGCTCCTATTGCTTATACACCCAAAGGAACTTTTCATGCACTTGGTTGATGATCCAACTGCTAGCGGGGTCCTTGATAGTATATGCATCTATACCTGTCTTCTCAATAACTTCAAATGGCACAATCTAGATACTGGCCAACTTGTGTTTCTGCCCAAACCCATGTTGATCATGGAAAAGAACCATGTCTCTATCTTTGAACTGGGTTAACCTGCTACGCCATATCTGTTTGTTAGCTTGACTCTTAATCTTCTTGGCTAAACTGAACAAGTATGCTTCAGTTTGCAATTTGATTAATGTGTTAGCTAGAGAGTTATCAAATAACGTTGAGGGTCCATTCCACCCGTATCTTCTACACAGGTGTATAGCAGTGCTGGAAGAGCAGTTTGTCAGCCGTATAGTAGTTGAAAGTGACTCTTCTCCATGGTGGAATGATAACTAATATTCTAGGTGAAGATGGCGGTGGACAAAAGGTAAATCCACGCTAAGGATTGATCCGCTTTTAATTTTTGGTGCAGGTTTAATAAAGTCCCATTGACCCGCTCAACCATTCCATTGGACTCAGGGTGGTATGAGGTTGTCAAAACTCCTCGGATGACCATCAGCTCATTGAGCTTTGGGAGGATGTGGGAAGTGAAGCTAGTTCCGTTATCAGTAAGGAGGAACTGAGGACAGCCATGCCGTTAGATAGTACATTTCATTATGAATTTGGCCACTGTGATTGCCCCTAAGTCCCATATTGCACTTGCTTCAACCCAACAGGTTAAGTGGTCAATTGCTACCAAAATGTACTTGGACCAGTTAGCTCCCATTGGCAGAGGGCCAACAACATCAAGGGAAACCGTATGCCAAGAAAAGTGTGGTTTCACTAACTGGTATGAGGTCTTCTGGAAAAACGGCTTTTCCATTTGGCTGTCATGGTCAAATGACATCATAGTGGGGACCAACCTTAAAAATAAGGTGAGTGCCAGGAGCCCAGAAGGTGAATCCTCAGGCCAGCCCTGACCTCAGGCACACACTGGACCAACGCTGGGTACAAGCTAAATATGCCCAGGTTTGTACTAGTGGGGTGCCTAACACCCAGTCCCTTATGTCAGCCCAAGTGTTAAAATGGATGGTTTACACAACAAACGCAGATGGTACAATTTGGTTAGTCAAGTAACGGGGTTTCAAAACCCATTCCATTTATGAAATCATGCGCTCTTGTCAAATCCAACTTCAATTAATTACTCAAGTGAAGTTGGTTCCAGTGTTTTCTACCAATTTGGATGGCAGTCTGTGCCTATTGGTGGATCAGTGCTTGGGACCACTTCATCAGACCCTGATTTCCCCTGACGAAGTTTAATTATTTTTCCCCCGACCAACATTCCTTGTTGGTAGACTTCTTAATAAATATTTTCCCATTCTTTCGTTTTACTTATGTTATTTCAAATGATCCTGTGCGTGGGCCTCTTTGAGGAGGTCTCGCGCTACTTTAACAACCAAATTTCATATATTATTTAGGCTTTCGCCTAGTGCACCATTGGTTCGTCCAGGTTCCCTCCAACCTGGGACGTTTACCATTTCATCCTTAGTGCACCGTGTCATTTTTGGTTGGATTTTTACTTTAATAATCGCTCGCTTTTGCTTGAGTTATTGTTTTTCCAGCACCCTCTTCTGGGAAATAGTGACTTTTATTCTAACGGCTAGTTTCCTTGTGTTGGCTCTGTGCACCGAGCACCACCACACTGGAAACAGGAGAGTTATAGACCCTCTCCTTACATTGGCACTGATGACAGGAGGAGATAGTATCAAGCAAGTTGAAGTTCATGCTTTCCCAGTAATACCTAGGCTGCAAGAATTTCATTGTCTTATGCACACCACCATGTACGATGGCCCTATGTGCACTCATAATAATATTAGGCCGTGCTGATGGTCGTGGAAAGTTTACTGTTGAATCACCAATCCGCTTATATAACTCACCATTCCACTGAAAAATATTGGCTTACATTTCATTCAACGCCTTTAAAACTTGTGGCAGCTCATCATCATACTTACCACTAAGTATCTTATCATACATGATGTCACTCAGATCCGCCATTACTGCAACAGTTGGTAATCTTGACAAGCAGTTTGCATTTTGGTGTTTGGCTCCTGATCAGTGAAGAATCTCAAAATTTTAAGCCTGCAGTTTAAGGGCCCATTGAGCTAGACGCCCCTCCGACTCCTTAATGTTCTGTAATCAGCGTAATGAGGCATGATCCATTACAACTTTGAATTTTACACCATGCAAATATACTCTGAATTGTTTGTAAGTATTGCCTCTAAAACACTCCCACTCAGTCACAGTATAATTACATTTCTGGCTATTCAGGCTTTGACTACAGTATGCCATTGGGTGCTCCTCCCCTTTGTCATCTTTTGGGACAGAACTGCCCCAACAGCAGAAAGGGACGCATCTGTCTGTACAATAAATTCTTTTTCAAAGCTAAAGTAGCTTAGTACTGTCGCATTTATCAACGCCATTTGAAGCATACTAAAGAAGCGTTGATGGCTTCATCCATTTAAATGTGACATCCTTTTTTTATAACTCAAACAGCGGACTTCCAACACAACTAAAGTTTGGTATGAAGCGGCAATAGTAGCCAACCATCCCTAAAAATACTTGTATATATCGCTTACTGCTTGGTGTAGTCATTTTCCAATTGGCCTCCACTTAGCTGATTGGGGTCGCAGCCCTGTTGCATCAACTACAAACCTGAGGTACTCTAGCTGATCCTTGAAAAAGCGGCATTTTTGGGTTTTATTTTGATGTTCCCCAGCCAACCAGCGGAATACCTCTTTCAAATGGGTAAGATGCTCAGAAAATATTCGTGAAAAACGTTGATGTCATCAAGATATACAAGAACGCAAGACAGCTTCAAATTACCAAGGATAGTGTCCATCGCCCGTTGGAATTAGCTGGGGCATTACACAGCCCTTGTGGCATATGTGTTGGTTAAAAAAGCCTTTTTGACGTGATAATGTCGCATTTCTCTTGTTCCGCCGCAGATAACTCAATCTGCAATAGCAAGATATCAAATCCATTGCAGAGAAATAACGAGCTCCTGCCAACCAGTCCAAAGCATCATTGACCTGTGGCAAGGGGTATGAATCCTTTTTTGTAATACTGTTGGGCTTGCGGTAGTCAATTACTACCCAGTTGGTACCATCCTTCTTTATGATAATTAGGACATAGGAAGCCCATGGGCTCTTCATTGGTTCAAGCATTCCTTGCTCTAGCAGTTTATCAAATTCTGCCGCGATAACTTCTTCTTCTGTTCTAGATCAGCGGATCAGCTAAGCTCTGATGGGGGGATGATCCCCAGTGTCCACTTGATGGATCACACCCGTGCACACCCTAAATCATGATCATCATTAGCAAAGATCTCTTTGTATTTTAAATAAGGCTCTCGCTTGATCTCTCTGGTCTTCTGTTAACTTCATTAAATTTTTACGCATTACAACTGCCATTACACTGGGCTGTGTTTTGATGGCAGACAAAATTCATCCAGCGAACTGAACTCATGAACTTGGAGGACCTCTTCAACTAAGAAGTGAATTTAAATATGCCACTATTTGGTGTTAACAGATTTTCATTGGTCTATTCTGAAGATTTTCTACTAAAACCTTGATCTCCCCATGCCTCAGAAGTATAATGCCTGGGGCCACGTGGGGCTCAAGCCGCAATTGCTGATAGGGCCCAATGACCTCTCCATATAACCCATCAGGCACTTCCACCCCAAACTCAGTGTTTATAATTACTTGGTGTCCTGAAGGAATAGATATAGGGCCAGCAGCTCTAAGAGGTAGCCCTTGATATTCATAAATTTAATGAAGAAGGGCCTGAGTCTTGTTCTTTAATAGATGGTAGTGAACTGGAAGAAACATATCACCATATGCGAGGTTAATGTGAACCATGTGCACCGGATCCTTCGTGATTCCATTGGAAGTGAAGTAGATTGGGTTCTACAGTCCCAGAATTTCAAAGGTCTCTGCTGTCATATCAACAAAAGCCCCAAAGTGAAGCATAAAAGCGGTTCCAATTAACAGGTAATAGTTATTGTTTGGTAGCACTATAGATGGGGCTACAATGACAATTGATCCAAACTGCAATGTTAGCACGCTGTACGCTCCTTAAAAGACCATGCTTTCCGCGCCTGCAGTCCCATGCACCATATGATGTTCCATGTCAGGCTTAAATGCCAACTTCTCGATTAACTTTGTGGACACTATGTTGATTGGGGCACCCGTATCAATTATAGTGCAGACTCAGGTTTTCACTAACAATGTCACTGTAAGTACACTTGAAGTAAGACAAATTCTGATTGTTCAAAACGTGGACATTTAATGAATCTCATTTCCTAAGAAGCTCATAATACCCTCTCCAACTTTAGGGTACTTTTTAACAATAGCGTCCACAGTGAGGGCTGCGTTCACCCCTTTTAAGAGAAGCACATCAGCAAATGGATCTAGTTCATAAGTAGTAAGTTGATCAAACATTTGACAGGCATAAGGCTCTGGTTGCTCCTGGGGGCCTGCTTCTGCTATGTCATAAATTGCGCCTGTGTCAACACATTCACTCCCCAACCGGCTGCTGATATATAAAGGAGTCGTCATACAGGGGAACTTTCCACTGGATGTACGGGGGTAGATACAGGTGGGACCTTTTGAGTCAGAATAGCAGAAGTAGAGAGTCCCATCTCTACTCCGCGCTGACTTTTCCCTGATTGTACTGCTCCTGCAGTAGGGAATGAACCTGAAAATTAAGAAAACTTCTGACCAAGTGCCCAGGGTGACTGCACGAGAAACAATTGACCCTGTAGTATCTGTCTCCATGATTGTTGTAAAATTAGCCATCCCAAAAGTTAGGATGGGGTTGTTTGGTGTAAACAGGTCCCTTCTGATAATTGAACTGCTGATGGCAACTTGGTTGAAATTAAGGCGTGGAGTAATAATGAGGCTGGAGGTTACTAAACGGATGCTGAACAGAGAGGGTTAGCTCCCTTTTAATAAGAAAGTCTGGCAGTGGAGTTGATAGGTTTCCACTCTATATTGGGAGGAGGGAAGTTAGCAGATAGAAGCGTAAATTTGAACAGTTTTAAGCAAAGGTATGCCAACTTCTAAATATGGAGCCATGGTATTGAAAAGCTCATGGTATGGTTTTACAGTGGAGGTCAACGCTATAGATAAATCAGATTCAGTTAAAGTTCCTGCCCCAATTAACACATGGGCTTCAGCCATAAAGTGACCAGCAAATATGGTAAGGGTCTCATTATGCTGAAACTCAATGGTTAAGGACTCAGCCTTCCGCTTCACCATTTTTAAAGTCCCTCCATTTAACCATAACACAGTTTCTTACACTTTTTGATAAGTAACAGAACTGGTGGGAGGATAGCAAGTAACTTGGTCAGCGCTTCCAACTGCAAAGGCGGATAATAATAATTTAGCTTTATACTGATCTGAAGCTCCTTCTAATGCAAACATAAATCACATAAAAACCATGGATGTTCTCATTGTGATAAAATGGAGGAAGCTTATCAAAACAACCTCCTGCAGAAACTCCTTCTTCCACTGGATCACAGCGTCCAAGGCAAGCTTGAGTTCCACATATTCAAAAGTCGCAGGTCTCAGAAAGACTCCTTGCTGGAGTAAGCCTGATATGACATGACCACCGAATGAGAAATATTATTATTATTGTGATTGATCAATGGGCCCCCTGTAGTGAGCACCACTGTTATAAAATTGGCAGTATTCAAGAGATGCGCTGATGGATTTTTTGCACAGGGTTAACCCACTGAGCAATCAGGACCAATGATATGATAATTGTCATCCTTGAAACAACGTAATAAACTTCAAAAGATATGGAGCACTTTCTCCCACAACCCTTTTTTTATTTAATATAATCGATACAATGGATCCTTGCTGTTCTGCTTACTATAAACTAATAACAATTTTCTTCTCTCAATCATCTCATCGCTTATATTGTAGAAACTTCAGATGATACCACTTCCTTGGCTTAGTAATTTAACTCACTGTATCTCATTGGTTCTGGCAACTCTTCATTCATTAATTTCAGGATTGCCTAATTTGAAGCAATTTCCCAACAACCCAATATCGCCTCATCTCAAGGCGCTTGAATAATCATCACTCATATCAAACTCAGTGGATCCTATCCATCTTGCCATAACGACTTAGTGATTATCATCTAGTCATATCAGAATCATGAAAGCGATGCTTCCCATAGTAACTTTGGGGCTTTGGGTTAGTTTGATCTAACATGACCTGAACTTTAGAGGGCAGCTGAGGATTTTATTTAACACTTGGAAGGGTGGGCATCTTAATAATTAAAAGATATCTTATTATGTAGGCCCAAACTGCACAAGGCAGATATTGGGGCCAATGAAGAGTGTCAGTCATGGTCATTTTCCGGAGAGTTTAAGCTATAGTACCATTCACACGCTCTACCATTTTATTGGTTGCAGGATGGTAAGGAGTGGAAATACCCGAGTGGATCCCATAATTTTGGCTAAATCATTCATTAGCAACAATTGAAAGTTCTAACTCTTATTAGAAAAATTATGTTAGGGCACCCATGCTGGGTGATAATCTATTTTATAAAATGTAACTGTAGCTTTTTCCAAAGTGAAAAGTAGAGATACAGCTGATCCACTTAAATGATCAATAGCTAGTAGGAGGAATGTATGACCATTAGAGGCTAGAAGAAGGGGCCCCACAAATCAATACTAATAGTATGAAAGGGTTCACAGGGTGAACCACTGGATGTTGAGGTTGGGGATTAGGTCCAGTTTGACTCTTAAATACCAGGCAGAACTCTAATACATCTTAAATAAAGATAAGCATTGCTTCCCAGTAGCATTGAGCCTTGAGCCATTTGTAAGTTTTCCAAATTCTCTCATGGCTGACTTGCAGATATCTGTCCAATATGATGTTGGTTCAAGCTGAAGGTCATATGTAGGGCAACTATTTTCAAGATATGAGTTTTTAAAGTTTGCCATATTTAACTTAATGATTTTCTAATTTATTTATTTTATTTGAAGGGTCAGGGATTCATCTTTCCATAAATGCAGTTGAGTTAAGAGATCGTAGAGTTGATCTTCTGAGTCATTTAAAGTTAATATAGGAAGCCAAGATAGCAATCCACATTTCAGTGTATGGGCCCTGGTCAATGAATGATGGAAAAATCGTGGCTTTAGAGTTTTAACGCCCATTGGGCTAACTTCCCATCGTGATCCTTAATTTGTTGCAGCATTTTGCAAGGAAGCATGGTCAGTACTTATGGTAAGATGATTCTTATATAAATATGGTTGGAATTGCTTAATAGCCAGTAGTACCACCAAGTATCTGCATTCTGTAACGCTATAGTTGTGTTCAGCTCTGGTTAGAGGTTTTGATATAATAGGCTATGGGATGATCCACTAAGCTTTTATAGTGTTAAAATAATATAGCTCCTATAGCTATATCACTATTATTAGTAGATAGTAGAAAGATTTTGTCAAAATTAGGATGTATAAGTATTTGAGTATGGGAGAGATTGACACATAATAGGTCAAAGGACTAATGTTGCTCTTCTTTCCATTGAAAGTGTATGCCCTTCTACAAAGAATATACTAAAGGCTCGGAGGTATTGTCAAAGTGTGGAATAAACTGGCGATAATATCCCACCATCCCTAAAAACCTGTACATCATGTAGGGAATTAGGTTAGAAATTTTAAGAATGGCCATAAACTTGGCATCCATTGAGATATTCCAGCTTTACCAACATTATGGCCTAAAAATACATTTCGTTTTAAAAAATTATTTTGATGGTTTTAGTTTAAAGAAGCTTGCCATAACCGCTGTGGTATAACTTTTTATTAATTGTTGAGATACACTGAAGGGTTTTTGCGCAGGGTCAAGACCACTGAGAAATGTAATGGATAATATGGAGATTGTTGGTCCTCAACAAACACATAAAATAGTCATAAAATAATAAATTTGAAGCTATAGCTCTGACGACACTTCTTTATTTAACCTTGATATTTTCAGAGGATGCTCGCTGCTCTGCTCACTCTTCCTTACTAACAACCTCTTCTTCTAATCTACTCATATCGCTGATATCTCAGTGGCTTCAGTTGATACTGATTACTTGCTTAGTAATACATTCTGCCATATCACATTGGTTCCAGCAGAGGTTATTATGTAATAAATTATGATCACCTTAATCTGAGGTGATCCACTCACTATCCATCCTAATCAACATCTCATTATTCATCGTTCATCAAAATTACTTTATCTCCTGATTAGGAGGAAATCTAATATACCTTTCAACCCAATATCGCCTCATCCTAAGGCTCTCAAATAATTGTCTCATAACCAGGCTCAGAGGATTCTACCCATTCCACCAAAAAGACTTAGGGCTTATCATCCAGTAATATAAGAATCATGAAATTACCCCCTTGACTGGATGATAAGGCTTCTTTTTTTATGAACCTGGAGGAATTTAGTGTGCACTCAGTTAATAATCTGAACGCGTGCAGGGACCTTGATGGTATAGGTATCAACACCTGTCATAACAATATCTTCAAATGGCCCAATCCAGATGCTGTCCAATTTGTGCTTCTGCTCAAACTAATGTTGATCATCAAATAAAACCTGGTCACCATCTGGTGAACTGAGCTATCCCACTATGGTGTACCTGATTGGCAGCCTGATTCTTTATCTTCTTGGCTAATCTGAATGAGTACGCTTCAGTTTGCAGCTTAATAAGCATATTTGTTAGGTTGGTTAAGTAGTGTTGAGGCTTCATTCTGCTGGTATCTTCTATACAGGCATAGAGCAGTGCGGGTAGAGCTGGGTGCCACCCATATAATAACTTGAAGAGACCCTTATCCATTGTAAAGTGATAACAGATGTTGTAAGTGAAGACAGTGGTGGAAAGGAGGTTACTTCAATCAGAGGGTCTATCCGTTACCAGCTTTCAGAGTATATTCACCAATGTCCCATTGACTCATTTGACCATACCACTGGATTCTGGGTGATAAGGGGCCATTAGAACCCCGTGGTTGGCCATAAGTTTGTTGAACTTGGGTAAAATGTGGGGGGTGAAGTTGGTCTCATTATCAGTAAATATGAATTGAGTAAACCATGTTGCTTATTATGCACTCCATCACAAACTTAGCTTCAGTGACCGCCACCAGATCGCATTTGCTATGCCTCAACCTACCTGAAAAAGTGGTCAATTGCCACCAGAATATACTTGGACCAGTTTTCTCCAGTTGGCAGAGGCCCCACCACATCAATAGAAACAGTATGACAAGCAAAGTGAGGTTTCACTAACTGGTATGAAGTCTTTTGGTGGAGTGACTTATCCATTTGGCACTGGTGGCAGCAGGAGATCATTTTTCATGTCAAATTTCATGCTTTCCCAGTAGTACCAAAGTTGCAACAGTTTCAGGGTCTCGCATACTCCACCATGTCCGACTACTTAGTGTATTTATAATTATATTTGGTCGTGCAGAAGGTCTTGGAATATTCACAGTAGTTTTCCATATCTGCTCATACAATTCACCGTTCTTCAGAAATTTATTGGCCCTTATTCCATCTAGTACCTTGATGACTTGGGACAGCTCTTCATGGTATTCTCCGCTAAGCATTTTGTCATACATAATGTCACTGAGATACACCATATTGGCAATGGTCAAAAATCTCAACAAGCAATCAGTGTTTTTGTGTTTTGCTCCAGGCCAGTGGAGAATTTCAGAATCAAAAGCATGCGGTTTGAGAGCCCATCGGGCTAGACACCCTTCAGACTCCTTGAGGCTCTGCAACCAGATAACAAAACATGATCCATTATGACATTAAACTTTACTCCATACAAATACACCCTAAATGCTTATATGCATATACTACAGCTAAGAAATCCCACTTGGTCATGGTGTAATTACGTTTTTGGAAATTCAGATTTTGACTGCAGTACACCAATGGGTGCTCCTCTCCTACTTCATCTTTTTGGTATAAGACCGCCTCAACGGCAGAAAGGGATGCATCCATCTATTTGATGAATTCCTTATTGAAATTAGGGTAGTGTAGCACTGGCGCACTGTTTAGCGCCATTCAAAGTGTATCAAAGGAGCATTGGCGGCGTTCCATCCATTCAAACGGGGCATCCTTATTCAATATCTCAAAGAGCGGACCTCCAATACAACTAAAATTGGGTATAAAGTGGCAGTAGTAGCCAACCATGCAAAAAAACTTGTAAATTGCGCATACTGTTTGACGTAGTCGTCTTCCAAATAGCATCCACCTTGGTTGGTTGGGGCCTCAGATCAGTTGCGTCCACCATAAACCCAAGGTTCTCCAGTTGGTCCATAAAAAGTGGCATTTCTAGGCTTGATTCTAATATTGGCCTCCGCAAGTTGGTGGAAGACCTTCTCCAGGTAGGTGAGGTGCTTGGAGAACGTTCTTGAAAAGAAATTGATATCGTTTGGTAAACAAGGATGCAAAACAGCTTCAGGTCGCCAAGGATGGTGTCCATGGCCCAATGATTTGTAGCTGGAGCATTAAATAGCCCTTGAGGCATATGGGTCAGTTAGAAATGCCCCTTGGACATGATAATGGAGCATTTCTCCTGATCCACCACAGGCAACTCAATTTGATAATAACTGGATATCAAATCTATTGCTGAGAAGTATCAAGCTCCGCCTACTTGATCCAACGCATTGTCAATATGTGGCAAGGGATATGAATCTTTTTTGGTGATATTGTTAAGCTTTTGGTAGTCTAAGCCACCCAGTTGGTACCATCCTTCTTTTTTACAATTAGGATGGATGAAGCCTATGGACTCTTTGAAGGTTTGAGCATCCCTTGCTCCAGTAGCTTTTGGTCTCTTCTGTCACTAATTCCTCAGCTGCCCTCAATCAGCAGATCGGTCATGGCCTGATGGGAGGATGATCCCCAGTGTCCACCAATGGACCACCCCCATGCACATCCTAACTCATGATCGTTGACATCAAAAATATCTTTATACTTTTAAAATAAAGCTATCACTCAATCCTTATGAACTTCTAACATCATCAAATCATGTGATACCACAATCATGATGCCAGGCTATAGTTCAACAGGTAGACCAAATTCGTCCAGTGACCCAAACTTGTATATCTAAAGACTTTCTCAACAGAGGTTAAGTGTAAATATGCCACTATTTTAATGTCAGTGGATTTGCAATGGTTCTATTTGTAGAATTTCAAGTAAAACCTTGATCTCCTTATGTCCTGTGATTATAATGCCTGGGCTCACGTGGGACTCAAGCTGCAATTGCCAAAAAGGCCCAATAACTTCCCCATAGTGTCCGTGTGGTAATTCTACCTCCAGTATGGTGTTCACTATTACTTGGTGACAGAGGGGATAAACATAGGTCTAGCAGCTCGGTTAGGCAGCCCCTGATATTCATATATCTTCTTGGGAATGGGCTAGGTCCTCCTTTTTACTCAATGATAGCTCACCAGAATCACCCCATCACTATAGGCAAGGTTGATATTCCCCATGCGCACTGATTCCCTTGGTACTCTGCTGAAGGTAAAGTAAATTGGGATCCGTTGTCCCAAAAGTTTGAACGTCTCCTCTGTCATATCAACTACAGCACCATAGTGTCGCACAAAAGAGGTTCCAATTACCATGTTGTAATTATTATTTGGCAACACTATTCCTGGGGCTACAATGACAATTTACCCAAATTGCAATGAAAGCGAGCTATATGTTCCCTCAAGGACCGTACTATCTGCTCAAGTGATCCCATATGCGATTTGGTATTCCACATTTGGGTTTAATATCAACTTAGCCACCAGCTTAGTGGAAACTATGTTAACTGGAGCACCCTTAACTATTATAGCGCGGCCTTGGGTTTTGGCTACAATAAAAGTCATAGTATTTACATTTTGAGTATGATGTATTTTGAGTGGTTAACGCATAGACATTCAGAATCTCTGTTCCCAAGGAAACCTGAAATTACCTCATCAGCTTTGGGGTATTCTTTGATGATAGCGTGGACCAGAAGGGCTACGTTTACACCTTCCAAGGAAGGGGCATCTGCATATAGGTCCAACTTTTCAGCGAAAACTTGGTCAAACATTTGACAAGCGTATGGCATGGGCTGTATCTTAGATCTTTCTTCCACCGCCACTTTGGTTTGCTCTTGTTTCAAAATATTCAACCTTCCAACCAGCTGCTGATATAGGAATGCATCATCATATAGGGGGACTTCAGCTGCATGTATGTGGATAGGTTCAAGTGGACGTTTGAGGTTGTGATAGCAGAGGTAGAGAGTCCCATCTCTACTCCGTTCTGACTTTTCCCTGATAGTACTGATACTGCTGTATGTGATGGACCTGACAATTGAGGCAACCTCGTGCCAGGTGCCCAGCTGACCACATTCATAACAATTGACCTCATCAGGCTTGCATTCTTAAAGTTCTAAGATAGCCCATGACAAAAGTTGGACTAGGGTCAACCAGCATTAACAGGTCCACCTGATAGGTGAAGACTGATGGAAACTTCGTTGAGGGTGAGGCGCGCAGTGATAATAATTTCAGGGATTACTAGATGGACTCTGAGCAGGGCGGGGTAAATTCTCTGAATAAGAAAGTTTGGCAACAGATATGGTAGTTTTTCGCTCTGTATTGGGTGGAGGAAAGGTAGTGGACATACAGCGCAAAATGCAAATGATTTAAGCAAGGGTATGTTACCTCTAAATATGGAGCCATGTTATTGCAAAACTCATAGTATGGCTTTACTGCGGAGGTCATTGCAATGCACACATCAGATTTGATAAAGTCCCTGCCCCAATTAACAAACGAGCTTCCACTGATAATCAATCAGAAAAATCGGTGAGAATCTCATTACACTGAGATCCAATGGTCAAAAAGTTCGCCTTCTGCTGTTACATCTTTGCAGTACTTCTCAAACAACTAAAGCACCATATCTATCACTTTCTGGTATGTAACGGAACTGTTTGAAAGTAGCAAGTAACTTTTGTAGCGCTTCTGAAATCCAAGGTGGGTATTAACAATTTCACTTTCCACCAATATGAAGCTCCTTCTGTTGCAAACTTAAATTGCTTAATTAACCCATAAATATTAGCATTGTGATCAAATGGAGGCAGCTTATCACTACAAACCTCCTGAAAATTATCATCCTGCTTTTTGAGCACAGCGTACATGGCAAGTTTGAATTCCACATATATAACAGTTGCAGCATGTCATGGACCCTCTGTTAAAGCAAGCCTGATGCACCATGGTCAATGACTGAAGATTTTATTTCTTTTATTGATCAATGGGCTCCCTGTAGTGATTACTAATGTTATAACTTTAGTGGGATCATTGAGATACGCCAAAGGGTTTTTGTGCAGGGTCAAGCTCACTGAGCAATAGAACAGATGATATAGAGATTGTCAGTCCTCAGCACACACATAAAAATAAAATTAAAATAATAAATATAAACTATAGCTCCGATGACAAATCCTTATTTAATCTTAATATTTTCAGCATCTCTTCGTTGCTCCGCTTACTCTTTCTTACTAACAACCTCCTTCTTCTGATCTACTCATATTGCTGATATCTCAGTGGCTTTAGTTGATACTGATTACTTGCTTAGTAATTCATTCTGCCATATCTCATTGGTTCCAGCAGAGGTTATTATGTAACAAATTATGATCACCTTAATTTGAGGCGATCCAATCACTATCATATGGTGACATCTCATTATTTGGCATTCGCCAACATTACCTTATCACCTGATTCAGAGGTGATCCAATATTTTTTAACCCAATATATTCTCATTCTAAGGCATCAAATAATTGTCTCATAACCAGGCTCAGTGGATTCTACACATTCAGCCAAAACAACTTTGGGCTTATCATCCAGTCATAATAGAATTATGACATGCTGGAAAACTTTCCTGAGATGAGCTATATACTTGGTAAAGGTTATAAAAAAATTTCTATTGTCAAGATAAACAAACACACAGGAGCAATCCAATCCACCTAAGAGTCAAACCATGGCGCATTGGAAGGTGGTAGAGGTGTTACATAACCCATGCAGCATTCAAGTGGGATCAAATAGTCCTTCACTTGAAATAGTGCGCAATTTCATGGTCTTCAGGCAAAAAATCAATTTGCCAGTACCCACCTGCGAGATCCATAGCCAAAAATAATGATAACCTGACATTAAACATAAGGAATTATCTATACGTGGCAATGGATAACTATCTTTTTGTGTATTAGAATTTAGTTGGCGATAATCCATGACAACATGGTGGCCACCAACCTTCTTCCAAATTAATAAGAGTGGGGAAGCCCACGGGCTTTTAGAAGACACAAGTAGCCCTGCTTCCAACATTTTTGCAGCTCTAGGATACTTGAGCTTCCTCAACTTTAGATTTTCTATATGGCCGAGATTTATATGGAGGGTGAGTTCAGTCTCAATTTTGTTAATAAGCCTGATATTTTACCATAGTCACCTGGTACCAGGGTAAATGTTTTCAATTCTACTCAAGGAGGTCTACAATATTATAGCGTTTGTTAGGGGTGGGATTGTCTCCAATTTTACTGTTGACCAGAGCTATTGTGGGTAGAGGCTCAAACCCAAAATCTTGTAAGAAGCCAAAACAACTCACGTCAGCAATATTTTCAATGGGACACAATTTTACTTAAGCATAGGGGCATACTGAGTGACTTGGAGGGCTTGATTCATTAGGTTCCCTGATAAGATAGAGATAGATTTCCTGTAGTCAAGATCCAAAATCCCAGGGAGGGTCAACGCTTCTTTGATAGAAGAGTTCAGGTGTCCACAGCTCTAAAACTAGATTGGAAGAGATGCTAATCTTGATCCCTGTACCAACAATAAACTGTGAGCAGAATTGATTCAGTAAGATGAGGGGCATATAGGGATCCCATCTTCAGCGTCCACAGACTCCGGGTGTAACTTATTTTTTTCACTTAAGACTTGATACTTGACTTCACAAATAGAGGAAGATATTCAAGGAGGCATGTTTGTTTTTTGGACTCTTTTACTTTTGATTGGGAGTTTAAATATTAGGGGAATCCAAAAATTATAATAGCAAAAGGCATTTTTCTTTATGGTTGATAATGCAGTTGAGCTCCCACATCAGTTGTACTCCAATAAGCAGCTAATAATTATCATTTTCTTATGCAATAGCAGGGCAATAATTATAAGTTTTTCTGAATCTAGGAGGTAATGCAGAATAAGCTTAATTGCCTTATTAGACTGATTAAACGCCGTCCCATATTCAGCTTTGTGAATCAAATATGGGACCATTTTATTTTCTGGATAAGTCAGGAGGATATAATGCTAACCAGCGAGCTGGTATTGAGTATCACTAGGACTTTAACTTTGTGAATGACTACCTCTTATTGAACTACTGACGAGCTGAACTGGAAATTAATGGCCAGTAAACTTTCATTAGGTACTTTGGAGCAAAACAACTGGAGGATTTTTCTGCAGAAAAACATAAAGATTTTCAATGAGTTTAAAGGTTTAATATGCCAACGCTTGGCTTTCCATAGAGGAGCTGACCTACAAAATTTTGTTTAGGTGATTGGCCGATGTAAAAATAATAAAGCTAAAGATCTTTATTTTCTTGGAAAGAAAGAGGTACGTTGACTTCTACATGCGCAGATAACACAAAGCATCTTGAGGTGCTGGTCATAAAAACTAGAGATAGATTAAGGGTCTTGAGGCACTTGATTGTTGTCAGCATAGGGAGCCTCCTGCCTTATACTGACTGATCTTTTGACGTCTTATTTTGAAAGGTGTGACAAAAGTTTACAGCGTAGTTGTATTTCTTACAATAAGTGCAGAATAATTTGGGTTTAGGTGAATTGGAGGTGTAACCACTAACACTTGGGGCCATAGCTTATTAATAAAAAGTAGGTAGCCTGGTGGATTTATGTAGTTTGGCAGGAATCTCCAATATGGCTTTTTTGATATGAAAAGAGATGTAAAGTTAGATTTCACAGCTTTAAGATAGAGCAGAATATTAGGTATCTTTTAAGCACAAAAAATGAGGCGGTAATAGAATCGTCCAACGTAAGATAATTCACTGCTATCATCGTTTGAGCCTTGAGATAAGATTAATAGACAAACTTATTGACTATCTCTTCAATCAAGTCTTATTACCTTAAAGTTTGTTTTTTCGTGAATAAGGTTAGGTCTCTCCCAAACTTTTAAGGAAAGGCTGGCTTGGCTTCATTAAAAGTAGGCAATGCATTAGATGAGGTACCATAATGCCTTGGGACATGCAACTAGGATAGTTTTTCAAGTGTTTGAGCCGTTGGTTTTTGGAGGCTTCTTCTATAGTACTTTCATAAAATATAGGAAAGAGAAGACGCTCCCTTCTCATGAGACGTACTTTTCTTGAACGAGGGTTTAAATGTGCCTTTTGTAGGGGTTGTAGGCTGAACTGCATGAACTGACACCAGGGACGCTCCTTCATCTAGAGAAGAAATGCTGTCTCGTAAGTAATCATGATGATGAAGAACATCCACTTGACTTTGTAGGCTGTTAGTATCCTCAATTACTAAATCTAATCAATTATGGGCAGCACAAAGAGCCATTTTCGTGGCAATGAGCTGATTTAACTGACAAATTTAATTTTTTTTAAATTAATAGTTGCATCTCGAAGCTCATGTTGGTGTTTCTTGGTAGTGAGCATTATCTTCTCCAAGCCACACACTACAGCAGATAGGGTTGCTAAGCTCCCAAAGCGTTCATGATGAGCGTTTAGGGAAGTTTTAGTAAAGAGAGGCACTCTACCCCAAGTGATTTGCACTCCTTGGGTGATACGTCCTAATTATGCAGAGATATTATACTTGCTGAATTAAAAACTGGAGGCGTTCATCAGGGATTCATTGGTCAGCACTAGGTCTAGGAGGTCTCAGTGGCCCAGGGGTCCAGGGGATCCCCATCCACCAGCTTGTCCGTCATAACTAGGGGCTAAGTGCTCACCAGGCATTCCTTGTATTCCTGAAGAAAGAAAATTATCCTAGGCATTGCATACTTCATAGATCAATTCCAATAATTGGAGGCGTTCATCCATTGAGGTCATAAAGTTATCAACTTCTGTTTGTAACTTGAGGGTACAATCTCCAACCTGATTATGAAAAACGTCCTCTAATTGACTGAAACGATTAGAGAGTTCCACTCAAATGAATCTCATATCTTTTCATCCAGATGGGTTAATACTACTTGCATCTCAATGATAAGCTGCCAACTTTCCAATATGGCATTTTGGTTTTCATTGTGAAATGAGAGGAATATTGATAGAGTTGGAGGAGTTGCAAATGCAATGTCCTTGATAACTGTAAATGGCAGAGTAGTTCCTGACGATGGAACCCAGCTAATTGTAGTAGATGGTACAAGGTGGAATTACAAATTGACACAAAATAGCGTTTTGAAATTCCATGTAAGTCCTGGGGAACATCCCCTGGGTGTTGATTGGGCCATTTTCCCATTCCTAAGTAAGAAGGCACCAAAGAGGATGGCTGTACCTCTCGTTACTCAGGGCAATATCACCCACGTGGTAGACAAGCGCAGGGTAAGAGCTCTTCCGCTTCAGATCCCTTCCACGGTACCCACACTCACCTCAGCAGAACTTTTATGGGAATTAGTGAAATTTGCGCTGAGATCGCCAAAATGAAATTGATCAAAACAAAATTGAGAAGTAATCAGCCCAATGTTCAGATTCTAAATGGTCAAAAAGGGAGGAAGACTAATTCAACAGCTATATTTGCTGACGGTTTTGATTCAGCTAACAATATGATCAAAAAAATAATCTTCTCCCAAAATCATCGGAAATCATCCCTGATGGGCAGGTAACAGCATCAGGCACCATCGACAAGGGTTTGAAGCCCCTTCTAGAAAATTGGGCATTGCAGCTAATGCAACACTTTTGACCAAACGAATGGACCAGCGACTGGGCATGGGCAGGTTGTGCATCCCAAACCTGTTCCCAACCAATTGGGCCCACCCCTATGTGGGGTGGCCTTGGGGGATTCCCACTGCTTGTGGGCCAAATGCCATCACTCCAACCATCAGAAACGTAGCTGAGCATCGGTTTGGACATTCAAGGTCAGACTGATAGCAACTCAGCCCGCCGCCAAGTTCTTTGATGTCAGTTCCCAGTGAACTTATCCACCCCATTACTGAATAATTCACCAGTTAGATCAAAATTGAGGGTCCCTATCCTGGATTGTCCTCACACCAATCAACAACTATTTAATCAGTTGCATTGCACTGAGAAAATTGTTGGTCAATTTTCTTCCTTTTCCTTTGCAATAATGTTTTGCCTCTAAAAACCAATCAATTTATATTTAGTTAATTTCCTTTTGGCCACATCCCCAATGGCTTTTCCCTGGTGGCCCATTGGTCTGTACACCGGATGGGGTCTACCAGTGCTCATGGTCACTATGGCCCCCACCATTGTAGATTGGATTCAGGCTAGATACTTCTGGCAATTTAGCCCTGTTGTTATAAACTTTCAACAACAGTATACTGGGATCTTGTGGCCTTATGTCCACTATCATCAAGCAAGGATCCGCCCTCTTGTCTCCTCAGTTGAACCAGCCCCGTATACTAATGAACTCATTGGAAACTATTTCTGTGACTCCGCCCCCTGCAGTAAGATCTCCAGGGTCTTGGGCGGGCTCAATTTGGTTTGTTCTTAGGATCATATTCGCTGTTGTCCTACACCAACAATTTGTCATTTCCTAATGCCTGGTTCCATACAACGTCATTTGGTCAGCAATGCTTCTGGCATTCTGTCTTGCTTTTTGGGTGCTTATGCATCCCAACTGGCAGGCTAGCTTAAACTTCTTCTGCCATTTCCATGACATAATCGACCAACCATTGTTTCCAGCCACTTCCACCCTGCTCTTCGAGGTGGGCGCTGCATTAGTTACCCTTTACCAAATGAATGTGCAATCAGTAGCCTGCTTTTTGATGTTTGTTTGGTCACTTACCAACTTTTGGAATAGTATCCACTATATTTTGGAGAATCTTCTTCAGAACGCCTAAGCTGCGCGGATTGCTGCCCCTCCCCCTCCCACTAGCCTAGAAGGAAGCTCAAGTGTTCCTTTCCATGAGATAGCCAATCAAACTTCTTGATGCCCTCGCTGAGGTGCAAATGCACTCAGCAATTGTGCTTAATAACGCCTCCACATTATCATATGCCCAACAAGGGCTCATGTTGTTGGACGCTGTGGAAGGGATGCCCACCGCTGGGTTAGAGGCCTTCTTCGCTCTTCCTCACAAGCAGGAGACCCCACTCCACTGATGACTGTTGTGGCAGCTGCTTTTAAACCCGCTGTGTCATGCTTGGACCACCTATTCAGATTTCTCTATGCCATGGCCAAAGCCCCTAGCTTGGCTTCTTTGATTTCTACCTTCCACGAACTGGCTCCCACGCTGGGTCTCTCTATTGATATGCTTCAGGCAGTCTTTAGATCAGGCTTGGATTCAGTTTCTGATCATCACGAGACCTAGTCCACTGTCCAAGAAACTGTAGATCAAATATGTGCCACCGTGCTACTATTAATGCCTTCCCCTGACATGCTTCCCAATATCAGAAGGGTAATTTTTGATAGGATTACCCAATAAAGACACAGACAAAGTGTTTACCTTTGAACCAGCAGTAGACCCAGTTGCCAATCCTGTCGCAACTCCTGTGTCTAAATTGGCTGACACTGAGTCACCTATAAATGAATCTGTAAAAGCCCAGATGAAGGAAGCCAGCTTTCCCAACATCATACTTCCAATTTTGTTCCAGTGAAAGCCTCAACCTTTCCCCTAGTTTGCCAGTTATTTCTTCAGTTGCATCAGAATTGGTTGAATCTTCCAATAAACAAAACTTTGCTTATTTCTTATTGCCTAAGAAGATTATTGTTGGCTCACAGAAGTCTCCTTCGAGGCCTGGTGGATACTGGAGCTGCGGAGAACTTCATGAGTGTCAAGTTGGCCCAACAATTAGAACTGGAAATGGATGTGGGTCCCTCGGTGATGGTGGCTTCATCTGCCTCCCAGACCTCATTTGTCATCCGGCGGCCAGTACCTTTTTCAATCCACCAGGTTAGCTTCTGTGATCGTTTTTCTACTATTCCAAACTTGGTGTTTCCAGTGATATTAGGTTTGGGATGGTGGCGCCAACAACATGTCAAAATTCACTTGGAGTCTAATATGTTGTTGTTTACCAATGATCGACTGGAGGGTGAATTCCCTCTGATTGACACTTTTAAGAAAACACAAGGCCGCAGTTCTATTACTTCCCTCATCACCCCTGCGGGCATACAGGCCAATTTTCCTGAAGGCTTAATGCACTATTCAAGTATCTTCAACTCGGAAAAGGTGGATCATCTGCCTCCTCACACCAGGTTTGACTGTGGATTTCAATCAACTGGTGAGTTGGTGAATATCAACTGTCTGTTGTATCCCCATACAGCGGAGGAAGAGATTGCGCCCAACATTTGGTTGGATGATATGCTGAAAAAAGGTTGGCTGTTCAAGGAGACCTCGCCAGTCGCGTCCCCCATCATCTTTGACAAAAAGGCAGATGGTTCCCTCTGTTCCTGTGTGGATTACGGCCACTTAAGCAAAGTAATGGTTTCTGATTCCTACCCCCTGCCTCTGGAGCAGACGATCAGCCAGGACATTGCCAAATCCCGTGTATTCTCTAAGCTGGATCTAGTGAACGCTTTTAACCAAATCTAGATAATGAAAGGGCAAGAATAGTTAACAGCAATCTGGACGAAACGCGGCATTTTCTAATTCTGCGTGATGACCTTTGGGCTGAAGAATGCTCCCGCTACGTTTCAACATATGATTGACATTGTACTGGGTGACCTCCAATTTACCTGCGCAGTTGCATATATAGATGACATTCTTGTTCACTCCCCAACTCCCAAACAACATGCTACTGACTTGGAAGAAGTTGTGGCCGCCTTGCATATAAGGCAGGCTTGTTCATCAAGCCTTCCATGTGTGAGGTTTATAAGGAGGAAGTTACCTTCCTCAGGAACCTTGTCCTTAAAGATGGTTATGCAATCTCTTCCAATAAGTTGGATGCTATCCGAGAATGGCCAACCTCAATTACCTAGATACAACTAAGAGTTTCTTGGGAACCATCATTTTCTTTAAAAATTTTCCCTGGCAATTTCCCAGCTTGCTGCCCAGCTCCACCCCCTTACAGGGAAAATGTACCATTTTGCTGGTCGCCCAAATGCCAACAAGCATTTGAATCAATTAAAGAGGTATTCATGTCCCCCTCCCATTTTGAAACGCGCCGATCCTACCAAGTTATATGTTGTTGCATGCAACGCCTCATTGGTAGCAGTGGGGCAGTGTTGCTCCAGGAGCATGATGGCTTGGAACACCTGGTCGCCTATTTTTCCCAGAGGTTCACCTCTACAGCGCAGTCTTGGGCCATTTACAACAAGGAGTTGGCAGCTGTTGCATAGTTATTAACTCATTATTGGGGGTATCTGTTACAGGGTGCTCAACATGAGTTAATGGTCCGCATGGATCACCAGGCTCTTTTGTACTTTTGTAAACCCTAAAAATTGGCGCACTGCAAGCCCAAACCTATCAGGACTTGTGCATTTTTAACTTCAAATATGAATTCATAAAAGGTGCGCTCAACGTACTTCCTGACTTCCTCATCTGCAGCCCCACCAACTGTTCCTTGGACCTGAGGAAGTGGATCTCGTTACCATAATTCCTGCCACCCAAATCCTGTCTATTGTCCCCCCTGTAATTTCGTCCATCGCTCTGGCTCCTGATGCCCTGCTAGTTGCTCAGGTCTTAGCCAGTCAAATGGCCTGCCCTGAGGGTGTGGAATTGGTTGAGCAGTTGGCTCACCAGAATCATAAACACTCCCTATACTCCTTGGAGGAGGGGCTCATCTATTTTTGGTCTTGCATCTGGGTTCCCCCTCCTTCTGAACTGAGGTATTCCACGCACATCACGATCCCCCCACGGTCAGTCATCCTGGCAATAAGATTTGCATTGACTTGATCAAGAAGACCTACAATTGAGTGGGTTTGACAAAAAAGTTCTGGCCTGGATCACTGATTGCGTTACTTGTGCCAGGGCTAAGTCAGACTGCTCCGGTAAGAATGGTCTTTTAAACCCCCTACAGAAGGCGGAGGGTCCATGAACATCAGTATTTGTGGACTTTATCATCGAACTCCCCTGTTCAAATGGGTTCACGGTGGTGATGGTGGTGGTGGATCGCTTCACAAAATTTTCCCTCTTTATACCTTGTATTTCCATAGTTACGTTGGAGGAAACCGCCTGTCTTTCGTACGCCATGTGTTCTCAATGTTTGGTCTCCCACAGGAGATCATCAGTGACTGTGGTTCACAGTTCACTACATGGTTTTTTAGTGAGCTCCTATCTATCCTAAGAATATCCCCCTGATGTTCCACTGCATATCATCCCTCAGTCTGATGGACAGACTGAGCAATTTAACCAAGTCCTTGAACAGAACCTGCGTTGCTATGCTGCAGCCATGCAGGACACCAGGGCTGATGATCTTCCCCTCGCTCATTTTGCTTATAAATAATGGGACTCACGCATCCATGGGGGTTTCTCCCTACAAAGCAACGTTGGGTTATAATCCTTCATTTTTGGTTGGACCTTGCTTGCGGCCCAAGGTCCAAGCTGCTGCGGACCACGCTGAGCATATCAGGTCAACTCAATCCTTAGTGCAGGAACACCTCACCAAAGCCATCGATGACTACAAGCAGTTCACGGATCACAAGCAGCTCCTAGGTCACAATTTAATGGTGGGCTCCTATGTTATGCTCAATACCCGTCATTTAAGAATTTAAGCCCCTTCCCATAAGTTTGCTAGTAAACGCTCAGGCCACCATTTGGTGGAGGAGGTCTTGGGTAATGGTGCATTCCGGGTGAAGCTTCCTGCTCATTGGAAACAGCATCCCATCTTCCATGTTTCCCAGCTGTCGCCCTTTAAGGGTATGGTCCCCACAGAACCTGAGCTGATCATCATCAAGAATGGGGAAGAAGCCAAGGTAGAGAATATCCTGGCATCCCAAAAATCCCAACAGTCCATAAGATACCTCGTGGCTTGGAAAGGTTATCCAGCATATGAGAACAGTTGGGTCAAGGCGCGCGATTGCGCAAACTGTATGGAACTGGTCAAAGCGTTTCATGTATCCCACCCTGATGCTCCCCCCCCCCCAAAAAAAGTCGTGATGGTTATGGCGTTCAAGTTACCCAAGGCGCACAAGAATGTGGCTCTTGTGCAGTTTCCCAGTGGTGGTGCCCTTACCTTGGAAAAAAGAAAGGGTAATGTAAGTCCTGGGGAATGTCCCCTGGGCATTGATCGGGCCATTATCCCATTCCCAATTAAGAAGGCACCAAAGAGGATGGCTGTACCCCTTGTTACTCAGGGCAATCTTGCCCACGTGGTAGACGAGTGCTGGGTAACAGCTCTTCAACTTTGAATCCCTCCCCCAGTACCCAAGCTCACCTCAGCAGAACTTTTATGGGAATTAGTGAAATCTGCACTGAGATTGCTGAAATGAAATTGAGCAAAACAAAATCAAGTGGTAATCATCCTGATGTTTGGATTCCAAATGGTCAAAAAGGGAGGAAGACTGATCTATTGGCCAGAATTGCTGACAGGTTCAATTTTGCTAACACTAAAATCAAAAAAATCACCCCATCCCAAAATCGTCAGGATCATCCCTCATGAGCAGGTAACAGCATTGGGCACCATTGATGAGGGTTTGAAGCTCCCTTCTGGAAAATTGGGCATTGCAGCTGATGCAACACTTTTGACCTAATAAACGTCACACCGACTGGGCATGGGCAGGTTGGGCATCCTGAACCCGTTCCCAACCCAATGGGCCCGCCCCTAAGTTGGGTGGCCTTGGGGGATTCCCGCTGCTCATTGGGCCAAATGCCATCATGCCAACTGTCAGAAACGTAGCTGAGCCTCAGTTCAGATGTTTGAGGTTGAACTGACAGTGACTCAGCCTACTTTTAAATTCTTTAATGTCAGTTCCCAGTGAACTTATCTACCCCATTCCCAAATAATTAGCCAGTAAGGTTGAAATTGAGGGTCCCAAACCAGCTTGTCCCCGCACCAATTGACCACTATTTAATCAATTGCATTGCACTAAGAAAATTGTTAGTCGATTTTCTTCCTTTTTCTTTGCAATATAATTTTGCCTCAAAAACCAATCAATTATTATTTAGTTAATTTCCTTCTGGCCGCATCCCCAATAGCTTTTCCATGGTGGCCCGTCAGTCTGTACACTGGATGGGCTCTACCAGTGCTCATGGTCACTATGGCCCCCACCATCATAGATTGGATTCAGTGAGCTAGATACTTCTAGTAATTTAACCCTGTTTTTATGAACTTTTGACAATAGAATACCGGGATCTTGTGACCTTATGTCCACCATCTTCAAGCAAGAATCTTCCCCCCTTGTCTTCCCAGTCAAACTGGCCCCGTATACTGATGAACTCATTGGAAACTATTTCTGTGACTCCGCCCCATGTAGTAAGACCTCCAAGGTCTTGGGCGGGCTCAATTTGGTTTGTTCTTGGGATCATATTCACTGTTGTCCTAAACCAACGATTTGTCATTTCCCAATGCCTGGCTCCATACAACATCATTCAGTCAGCAATGCCTCTGGCATTCTGGCTTGCTTTTTGGGTGCTTACACATCCCAACTGGCAGGGTAGTTTATACTTCTTCTGCCATTTCCATGCCAGTCCAGCCCAACCTGTTCTACATCAATCGAGGAGCTTTCATCCAAACTCATTATAGGGGCTGGTATGCAAGAGCTCGTCTTCTATTAGCTCAGCCCTGGGGACAAAGGCCCCTGACAAAAGGATTTTGATGGTTTCAACGAAATTTGATAGTTGCAATTGATATTTCTCTGTGAAAAGAGCAGGGAGAGTCACATCCAAAAATTTGGGAAGAAAAGGTTGTGTGTCACTGTCATTTCTCCTACATGCATATTGATCGCCCAGTCAATGAGACAGACGGTGTCATGATGTGAGGAGGTATCTAAAGTCAATTTGTTACTGTTCGTTGTATTTATATTTTCACTGTGAACTTGGAGTATATTTGGCAGGGGACACCAGTTTTGTCAGGACGGAGGGGGTGTTATACCACTAATTATTTATTTTTGAGTCCAGGAGAACCAAAGTATTTGGGTGTTGGACTATGAAATTTACTTTTCTTGGCTAAAAAAACCACTTGGGATAAAATTCCTTGAGTGGTAAGTCCTAAATATGTTTTCGTCCCTAAATCAATAGAGGCAAGCCAAATTACTAATGGTAATTAGAGAGTAAAGTTTAATTGTTTGGAAACATGATTATATGGGATATAGGGAGTTTTTCTTTAGTAAATCTCAAGCATTTCTGAGCCAAGGTCTATAATCATTACCAAATGGGGATTCTTCAGCATTCTGGTCACGTCTGTCAAACAGGATTTGATCAATACATAGATAGGGTTTAACCCTAATACTAAGGGGTTTCATTTGCGTGATATTTTATCGCACAAGTCAGGGTTGAACCCCAATATAAAAATGCCTTGAATTTAGTCATGGATTGTCCTGACATTAGTTTCAGGTATACCATTGGTTCAGGTTCAATTCCCTTTATATGATACACATGAGTTTTTTGATTTGGGTAGGAATCTTGACAGTGATGGAATCAAGTGCCTGTTGGACTTCATAATGAACTTCTGGGTTATGACTAGGTATCACACTAACGTTCTTTATAGCACTAGTGATGCTCAACCCAAAAAGGGGAGCTGTCACGCTTCTTTATTCGAAAATGGGCCAAATAAGGGGATTATTAAAAATAAAAAATTTCTTATATGGCATCTCAGCTAACAGCCTAGGAAACCATATCAGAAGGTGAGGAAGTTTTGGGAAAACCTTTTTCTGGCGCCCACTTTATCTGATGGACCATGGCGGACAACATTGGGGTAGGAGCATCAGCGAAATGAGGCATAAGGAGGTATAGTTGGGGCTTTCTTCGTTGATGAGGCTGACAGTGTCCATTGCCTCAATGTATTAGCATGTTGATGCTCAGCAAAAATTATGAAAGAAGGCACACAAATGAATAAATTGATGCGCTGGCAGGTTTCAGGATAATTGGGGTCAAGAAGAAAAGTTTTTGCTGCATCAATGCAAGCGCAGCTCACACCAAAAGTAAGCTCCTCAATTTCATATTTTGCATCTTCCTCAAAATCTAAGAAAAATTGGAGATGGGAATACCATCAACAAGGGGCTCCATTACCCCATGAGTTTCTGGTGAAGTAGGGTATTGGCAGGGGCGGCTGCATCCTCAACTGCCATTTTGTTTATATTTTTTATATATAAAAATCGTTTTTGGGCGAAAATGGCAGGGCCACGATTTTGGAGGGTCAACAAAAAACTCCTCTAAAGCAAAATCTGGTTGTACGTGGTATGGCCGTTAATCCTCATTAATCCATTCAAGAGCCTCAAATGGATTGAATTCGGCCAGCACTGGGCCAGCTACCAGAATTGGGGCAGTGGTAGGAGCTGATTGGCCATGTGCTGTCAACCACAGCAGTTCAGCTGAAACTGGTCCACAATCAACTCAGGATTTCATAATCTGGTCAAATTTTGATTCAAGTTTAAAATTCATGTTCTGATTGGCCGCCACATTTTAAGCAGCACCAAATTGCCCTGAGGTTGGGGGCAGGAGGATCAAGCCCCATTCAAAACTTGAGGCGAAACAGCCATGGTCCCAACGCCTGAGGAATGAGTGGCAGAAGCCGCAGAAGCGGAAAGTGTGTGGCACTTGCAATTAAAGTAGTCAAGCTCAAAGAACAAGTGGCAAATGGCGCGGCCATATTTGATTTGCGTCCAGAATGGGTGATCAGTAATGGATCTTATCACAGTGCAGGGGGAAATTGCAAGATGGGTATCATAATGAATTGAAATTGGCAGTTCATCACAAAGGCGCAAGACTTGGCCAGGTGATCCACTCCATTTGGAACCATGAACTCAAAATGTGGTCTACACCATTAAGATAAACCCTCTGTGAGCTTGTGGTGGAGGCGTTCAGAGGAGAGATGGGAGGGAAACCCAGAAAACTGGACTACCAAAGTGACCGCATCTGGGAACCAGGAAATATGGTGGGAAGTGTGATTTATTTTTAAAAATGATTTGCAGCTGGGCTGCTGAAGCTGCATTAGCTTCTGAACGGAATCTAAGAACAAAGTACCCCTTAAAGGGGTATAAGTCATTAAATCTGGTGGGTTTAAAAAACACTGTGGCCATCTTGATGATGGACACACTCATGTATGGTAATAAATTCCCATATTTGACCCAGAGGCCAAAATGCAAATTGCTCCATGGGAGCATTAAAGGGCTACGGAGCAACGCCTGGGAGCTTGTGAGGTCGTGGGCCAAGTCCCAAGGGGGACATAATGCCCGGTAGCTGTGGGAGGGCTAGCAGAGCCAGCCTGGGCATACTTCAGCGGTGGTCTAAATACGCCAGCAGGCGGTGCACCACCAACCCATGCCAGGGCTGTGGGCGTTAGCCCATCAAAATTTTATTTTTTCTAACATTCAAGTGTCCATGTTCTGTATTTTTAAAAAAATCTGAATCTGGCTTTGATTATAGCTATTAAAGCAAAAGAAAGATCCCGAGGTTGGACTCTAAAGGTAATTCAGAATCACACTGACATTAACATGAATGGTTTGAGACCTTCTGGGATGAGCAGAAGGGTAAGAACTACACAGTTGGCAGGAGTGAGAATAACGCTGTGATGCACTATCAGTAAACAAAATGAAAACACTGTGGTGAATAACATAGAAAATTGGACAAATGAAAAATGCACCCAGATAACATTAAAAGAAAGCACCGCATAGATGTTTCATGTACATATAGTAAAAAGGTTGGTCAACTAATAAAAAGAGATATCTGTAACTCTCTCATTCCCTTAGAGGTGGGGCGGAATTAACAGCCACACAACCAGGAAACATGTCATTAATAACAAAGATAATAGGGCACCTTAAAGGTTCCAGTACATAGGAGACTCAAGGACAAGGTGTACAATATTGTATAACCACATATGTAAAAATGTGAGGACTTAGTTGGGACCTAGAAGGGATTCCATAGCCATATGTAGATTAGTATTCAGGTTCTTGAGACCTCGATTTAGAGGGTTCAGACTTTCTTAAAAGGAAACCAGAATCCATAGTTACTTTAGACATTTTTAAAATTACCTTTATTGTTAGAGACCTCCTTGAGGAAGTCTGCAAAGAGGTCAGACCATGTGATCATTTTCGAATTAAAATGAATGTAAATTTAATAAAAAGTTATATAAGACCAACAAAAAATGTTGGTCTCAAACTCTAACTTTAAAGATTTGAAAATAATTTTACAGTGAGTGAAGCAATGCTCCAAATATAACCAATAAGTGCAAATTAACATTCTTTGTGGTACTATAGCTTGAATATGTTCACACTTGAATAATCGACTGTAATTGGATTTTCCATATTTGGCAATATAGTAGTTAAAAGGGACTTATAGCCTCATTTCCTAGCAAACATAACATATATTTAAATTAAAAAATAACTGGTGCACCGCAAAGATAAGGATGTAATGTTCCTCATGTTCATCACGCACACCCAAAATCCAACTTGAGTATATTTTTCCCTTACCCAGCATTAGTTCAGAGTTTGCTTAAGGTCAAGATGGTTCATTATCTTGATCCCCTTGGACCCTTCACGCTCTGCCATATCAATACAATCTTACCAACTATTACGTCATTTAACTATGACAAATCAGACTTGCATACTTGGCCTTCACTATTGCCAAATGGTAGTTAGTTAATTATCCTTGGATCGCAATGTATTATTGGTAGACCCTAATGCACCCTCATTTATTCCCAAGTAATTTATAAGACAGCAGGCCTCAACAGGTTGTGATGTCAGTTTATTATATTATTTACTTGAATTCTAAATACAAACGTTAAATCACATCTTTTTATCTGAAGTTTCCCAGTATCCATTATTAGCTAAGGTCTTAAGTTCTTAGGACGCCCAGCCCATAGTGGCATCTTTCCCTTGTCAAATAGGTAAGTTCTTTTGGCTGTATGTACCTTTAGTATTCTAAAAGATGTTTTAGGTGGTTGCTCGCATGGAATGGCTTCTCAGTCATATTTTCATTAGCACAATACATGAAAAGGTAGATCAACCCTTAATCACCGCCTTCTTCACCATTTTCTGTTAATTTGGCAATGTGTTGATATGGCTATATATACATAATCTGCAAATTTTATTTCATCTGGTGGGTTATTGGTGGGCGCCATGTTCATTAATCAGAGATTTTATGTCACTATGGGAGACTACCTTATAACCCTGGTCATAGTATAGCATCCTCAAAATCAAGCATGCAGGGGTGTAACAAAGAGGCATATGATATTGAGATTGGCCTGTCAGTTGGGATGCGTGAGCACCCAGAAACCAACCCAAAATTCTGGGGGATTTGCTGTCCAAATGACCTGGTAGTTGTTGAGGAGAAAAGCGATTAGGAGCAGTGACTGGACACCACCGTCACCACCATTTTCAATAGTAACCCAACTGTGGCTGCTGTATTGGCAGAAAATTTTGCCACAGTTAACTCTTTGGGACCCGCAGAGGGCCCAGGATGTGCTGAGGTTCCACTGGGTGTGGAGCGTGCGGCTAGGTTACAAAACTTCTACTGGAGGGGTGAAATGATCTTCAATAATGACAGGACGTCTTGATGCCAGAATGTGTCCACCAACAAAGATATCCCCACAAGGACACTCACTCAGTAATTTCATTTTAATGAGACTAGTCAGCAGAGTCATAGAAATGGCTACTGAAGGCCAGTTGTTGCGCAAAACTGGGAACATGGAACTGAGTAGTGGCATCAACAGAAAAAGTAAGAAATTTTATAAATGGAACATTTTTTGGAAAGTTAATTTGATTATTATAAAGCAAAAAAATTGAGAATCTCCTGACAACTAAACCAGTGAGGGATGGTTGTCTTAAGTCCTAGGGCTTAAGAAAATAAATGGGAATGCGATAATGAAGGTATTGTGACCTCACTGATTTTGGCATAACAAGATTTTAACTAACTTTTTGCCTAATTGGCCTTCCGCTGGCCATCCAACTTTTGCTCAAATTTCGCCACTAAATTTTTTCTCACACTGTAATTCTGCTTGTCAGATCAGTGACACTTCACTTGGTAGGCGACTGGTTGCGCCCATGGCCAGAACATAGGCATCATCCCATGGGGTATCAAAAAGAAATTTGGCACCCTCGACCCACTGGAGTCAGACCCCTCATTTTACCTAGATCTTTCACCTCATCAGTGGAACCCAAAATTTGCGCCTAGATAAACACTCTCCATTTTCTTTTTTGGCAGCATTCCCTCACTGCCGCCACCTCCATGCACACCCCCTTAATCCTCTGGAGCAGCTCTTTAGTGTTAAGAATGGGGGAAATGGGGCACCCATGAGGAAAACGCAGTCACTCACCTCTCAACCACCCATGTGTTAAATCGCCCTGGGTTATGAGGGGAACAGCCACCTTATTCACCACTTTTTATTGCAAAACAGAAGTTCTGCATGATTGATGTGTATGGGGTGCTCCCAGTATTTACATTATCCTTCCCTTTTTGAACAGGAGAAGCACTGCCACCAGCGACCTGTGTAAGCGCGAGGATCTTATGGTCTTTGTCAGCTTAATAGTCTTGAGCGTGGTGACCTTCAGGGGAGATGGGGAGCCTTGGGGTGCAAAGCGTTAGTCCTCCACCAACTCACCACAATTAGAACAGTCTCAGGTGCTGACCCAACTGTTCACAACACTGAGAACTTCTCAGGCCATGAGATATATGACTGAATGGCGAGATCACCAGGAAGCCAAGATTTCTTCAACCTCAGCCTCCTCTAATCCATCAATAACAATAGGCACCGGTTCCGCTAGGACTTTCCCCTTGAATGGGACTACTGTGACACATGGAAAACGGTGTGTTGCTTCCAATGGGCTGGGATGTCAACCAAAACGCCCTGTTGCAAAAATCTGCATCCATCACATGGGTTCATAACGCTTGCTTGAAAACTTCCAGGAGGGCACCTGCATCTGCAGATGCCGCGTGTCCAACATGACAAAGACCTCACTGTAATTTCATGGGGTAGTAGACCTTTAAGTTCTGTAGTCCACTTAAAATCACTGATGGCCTTGGTCAAACGCTCCTAAACCAAGGGCTGGGAGATCCAGATGTGCTGCACATAATCCACCTCATCCAGATCTTCAGGCTGAAGACAAAGCCCCGCAAAAAATGAGAGGCTGTACCACAGCATGGCCATGTATGGCAAGAAACCAGTGGATGCATGAGTAGCATTATTATATGCAAATTGAGCCAGCAGAAGATCATCCGCCCAGGTGTTCTGCACTGCAACGGGTTGATGCAAAGGTACTACTTGAGCGTCTGGTTAACCCACTGTTAAAATTTTATAGGGTTCTTGATATTCTTAGCTGATAACCCCAAAATTTAACTGCATAGGTTTGGTGCTGTGCAATTCTCTGCATTATATAATAGTAAGATGTATTCGTTTGATAAAAGTATGGATACTATTATCTGTAGTTGAATACAATAATTGAGTCCAATGCTTGACCATTATTTCCCTCAAAATAATTAAGATGTCCTCAATAGGGATTCGTTCCCTTATACCACCTAACTTGATCCACGTTCAGATCCTCATTTACGGCTTCTTTCTGGTGACATACAGTCAGCAGCAATCCCTGATTCAGTTCAGCTTCTCTTCTCCAAATCCACGTCCAGATCCTTACTCTTTTTCCTAAAGACTCCTAATTAAAGCATACAGCAATAATTTCCTTAAGAAAGAATAAAAATCGAAATGGATTCTAGTAAAGTATATCTTGTAAAAGCATCTTCTGGTAAAAGATTATATCTGGTGAAAGATATATCTATTAAGTATATTCTTAGGGGAATTTATAGTGGGAATTTGGTGCCCAACCCTTGGTTGACACCTGTCAGGATTTTCCCTTGGTTAGGTGTAAGCCTTGTCCAGGGGAAGGATCGACATCCCCCTTCAAGGGGTGTAAATCCTTGCTGGCTTATTAGATTTGATAATAAGAGTCAAATTTACCAGTATATTGAATTTGGGGCTTGGTATAAATTACCCCAAATTCAAGGAAATGGTACAATCCCATTCCCTGGGACATGTGACCTGGGATAACACCTGTCCTGGTCACATGGGTGGCTTGATCCAAGTAAGGGTCAGAATAGTGGGCCATCCAGAAGGCCAGGAGAAACCCTAGTTGGATGGGGCCACGATGATCCTAGAGCCACGTGTCCCCTAATACCCTATAAAAATCCCTAATTTTTATACTAATAAAACACTTTCGTTCAGAAGATCTATTTTATCTTAAAATTTATTAAGTTTAATCTACTTAAATGAATGGAGTCTCATCCATTGTCACATCTGGAGCCGCCCTTGTCCTCTTGGCTGACGCCAGCCCCTTGCAGTCAGCCTACTTGTTGGGTTCCCCTGCATTAGCACCAGCGAGCACATCTTGGGGAAACCTGACAACAACTCTTCAATGAAACGACAGCAGTTGCTGTTGATATACCCATTGACATCTCATCAGTGATAGTCTTCTCCATACTGGCTAGGATTCTGTCATTGGACATCCTCAAAACAAAAATGAAAAGAGTTAAAAACGTGTACCTAACATTTTCCTCTTGATCCCAGAAAACCAACCATATTTGTCAAGCGACCTTTTTATGTAAAAGGACTTGTTATCCATAAAGGTAGGTCACAAACTAAATGATTGATTGGTAGTTGCAGGTGGCATCACTTACCTCGCAACTTGATCCTTAAATTCCCAATCAGTCAGTGATATAACCAACTGATCCCAAATGGTACACCTGATAGTTAATTATCAATCAACTATCAGATGCCCTTATTTCATCAGCAACTCTGCCCAATGAAATCTTAAGAATTACTTTGATTGATCCTTCAAAGATCTGACCCAGGCGAATAACCTCAAATCCCCTAAACACCGTTACCCCAAAATCAGGGTCAACTGATATCCAATTCACTTTATTATAAGAAATTATCCCCTAGCGATCCCTGTTAATCTAGTCAGCTGGGAATATGGGCAAAAATCCCAACACATCCCCTTTTTGCCTAGATTTCCAGCGGGTAAAGGATTAGGATAGGAGAACACTGCTTCAGACACTCAGTCATATACTTTTTTGTTCAAGAGGAGTACAATCAATCAGTACTCAACGCTGATCGGGACAACCTTCAGCATGTAGTTTTCTTCCTTTTCCTCCTTGCTACTGCCTACTCAGAGCGCAGTTCCCATGACCTTCCATCATGCTGAGCTGACAATTTACTCATGACAATATTAATCTCAGGATCCAGTTTTCCTCCCATCAGGGCATATGATTCACTGTCATATTCAGGATTCTTGGTCCAGCATCCTCAATTTCCTGATTTCTCCTCATCCTCGACAGGAGATTCTTGCTGTTGATGCATGTTTCATGGTGCAATCAAGAATGCTCATTTATATTCGCCCTTGTTATTTTCTCTTAATAAACTCATAGCTCAATCATTCTTAATTCTACTTTGGAGAGCTTATCCCTTTAAGTTTAAGATTAATTTCTCCTAAATAAGATCTTAATTGATTTCAGAGTGCATAATGTTGACTATCATATAAGTCTGACATCCCATTCTCATCCAGATCATATGTCAAATTCCAACTCTCAGTACCAACAGCTGCTCAATGGCTTGTTGATCAAGACCTTTGCTCTTCCATCTGATGAGTCAATCTGAACACCAGAATCTCTTCTATGGTTCTTCCAGGACTCATACTCCCAGTATATTACCCGTGGCCAGTCCTGTGGAATTAACAGAAATGGTAACCAACCCTGACAAAACCATGTTAGCAATTGTCTCAAATGACTCATGATCATCCTTCCTCTGTTGCAATTCATGAGTTAGATTTTGAAATACTCTTGGATTTGGCTCTATTTTCAGATTTTCCTACCATCATCATTGGACCTCCTGAAGCAATGCCATCCGCTCTCAATTGAACATTACTTTCCAGATTGGACTTGCTTCCAGAGTTCCTTTTCCAACTAGGTCAGTATTACAAGCCAGCTGTTTTGGCCACTGAACTAGCCATCAGAAACAGCAAACATTACGAACTCCCCTATGCAGAATTAATGTCCCAAGTAACCAGGGCTTTGTCCATAGCTTTGAGCTCCTCCAATCTTGAAAACATCCTAGATTGAGATTTTGCGTCCTATGCTCTTCGCTTTGCTGGCCAATTTCTTAAAAGTTGGGCCATGAAACTTCCAGCCTCTCCTAACTTTCATCACTCATTCTGCTTTAGCTTCTGAGAAGCTCATAGTCATCATCTGCAGGATGCCACTTGCTCCATGTATGACTATCTCGTTTCTGGTGCATCCCATCAGTATCTTCCACTTATGGCTTTAATAGGGGACATGCTTTGGAAACCCCCACCTAGTATCCCTTATTTGATGTCATCCCATATGTCCAGTGTTCTTGATGAAGTCAGATGATAAGCACTCATAACCAATCTTCCATCTCTGGTGCCATGTCAGGATTACTCAAAGTTATTTGCTTACTGCCTCTTCTTGTTCTGTTGCTTCCCTCCCCATTCTGGGGTATCAAGTTTGGCATGTTCTGACATTTCCATTTCTCTTCTCCTAGTTGAATTCTCTCAGGGATCAGCATCAACTAAATAAACTTGTTTTCAAGTAGGTCTAGCCCTTGCTAGCATCCAGTCTCACATAAATTTTGACGGGTTGTTTACTCCTACTGTGATCCATCCTCCCTCCCCAAGAGGTAACATAGGCAGAATCATCCCTGAGTCGAGGATAACCAATATAAAAATAAAAAAATAAATTTACTTTATTTCTATACATTTTTAATATTTTTTTCAATATTTTTATCAATCTTTTATTTTTTTCTTTATTATATGGGACTTGACCTTTTTCAGTTCAACGTTCCATCTTTTTATTTTATTCCCCCAAACTGGTTCCTAGGTATATTTAAACCTTCAGTTCTCTATATTTTAGAGGTCTTACTTTTTTAAGACTTAACCATCTAGTTTGATTAAGCGGTTCTTTTTTTGGACTTAACCAAATCATTGGAACATAACCAACTTAATGGTTCAGTGGTCCTTTGGGAACTCTTTTACATTATTCTTTTCATCAATCCTTTGCTTTAAATACTTAGCATGGACTCAACTTACTATCCTTCCATCCAAGAGGTTCTTGATGGAGTAGGCATCCATCACCATCTTGGTGATAATCCTGAATGGACCTGACAACAATTCATCCAAATTGTTTCTTCTCCCAAAACCATGCATGTCACAAAAGGCAACTATTTCGCCTATTTGATATTCTGATAAGGCCAGTCAGTTCTTATCATCCATAATTTTATCTCAAATCTTTTTATTCAAATTTTGTATCAAATGCTTGCAATTGCATTTTAATCAGGATACTCGTCAATCAGTTCAGGTACTGCTCAGCACTCATCCCTGATGTTGGTTCCACAACTGAATATAAAATCGGTGGCAACGCAGTACTTCTTCTGCATAGCAACTCAAACGGCATTTTTCCCATCACCATAAATGACTTATACTGTAGGCGAATGTCACTGAACTAAGGTACGTTCTCAACGTGGAAGTCCTTCCTGTGACCAGCTTCCTCAGTGTCACTGCCAGCGTCCCATTGACTCGTTCTACCAGTCTGTTTGTCTCCAGCTGGTAGGGTTCAGACATGACTCCTTAGATCCCAATTATTACATTTAATTGCAGGATCATAGGAGATGTGAAATTTGTTTCATTGTTACTCAGCATGTCCTGTGGGCTTCCATTTCAGTATACTACTTGATCTGATAAACTTTACAGTGCTTGTAGCATCTACTTTTTAGGGGCTTCATATTGACCTATCTCATCAGATAGTTGATCACAACTATGATGTACTTGACTCTTCCTGTGCTCATCATCAGTGATCCCATCACATTGATGGACACAATCTTTCAAGCAAATCTAAGTGAACCAGTCTTTATCCAGTTGTATTCTTATGTGGCTTGTGCAACTGGCACTCCACACAGAAAGCCAGATAGTCCGTGACATCATAGTTGATGGACTCCAAGTAGTACTGGAAAATATGATCAGCTGTTTTTCTCAGGACTCCATGCCAACAAAATTATGAGCGGCTATAACAATAGCCGCTTGTTCCAATGGCTTTGTGAATAGTAATCACTTCCCATTGATTGTCTTAAAAACTTTTCCATCTTTGTTCTCAGTGTTTCCATCACTTTTTGAAGCGCACCTTGGATTCCTTGGGGCTTGTTCCCAATTTCTCTTCCAACTATTCTCTGGAATAGCTCATCCGTCTGCTGATATACCACCTGGACCATTGGTAACTGCAATAAGCCATCCGCCTTTTGATGAGTATCTCCATCTTGGTGGACTATCTCATAATCATAATCCTGTAGCTTTAGTGCCCATTTGGCCAGTCGTCCTTCTTGTTCTCTTAAATTGTGTAGCTAACACAACAAGAAGTGGTATGTCACCACTTTGAAGTGCATTACATGAATATACACCCAAAGCTGTTTACAGGTATAAATGACTGCAAGGCATTGTTGTTCAGTCACGGTTAATTCCTCTATGCGGCTGATAGTGTCAAGCTCACATATGCCGTTGGATGTTCATCCCCATGTTCATCTACTTGTCTCAATATGGCGCCAATCACCATCAACAAAGCATCAGTTTTATTCAAATTCATGATCACAAATAGGATAAAACAAAATTAGAGAGTTTATTAAGTACTGGCATAACTCATCTAAGGATTTCTGGGCTTCTTATCTCCAAACGAGTCCTTTTTTAATATCCTTCAGTAAATGGAAGAGGGGCTTCATAATTCTTGCCAAAATCTTGAATAAAATTTCTTTTATTTTGATACTCTTGGCAACCCATGCCAGCAATCACGTCTCATCATAGGTCCAAACTCATGGAAAAATAAAATTGATTTTAATATTTTATATATTTTTTGTGTTTTTCTTTTGCAATGGGACTTTTAAACTACAACTAGGCTCAGAGGTCATTCTTTTCCCCTTCATCAAAACTGGTTCCTAGGTATATTATGGCCTACCAGTTTTCATGGTTTAAAATTTTTCTTCACTTAAGATTTAACAATCTAGTTTGATTCAGTGGTCCTCTTTTAGGACTTGACCATAAACTTAGGACATGTCCATTTTAATGGTTCAGTGTCCTCTAGTAACATTGCAATTATTTTTTTAGGTCAGATACTTCTAATTTTTTAGTATTGACCTTCTTCACTATATGACCAGAAGCGCTGTTTCTTCACGTATAGGCAACACTTGCCAACTTTGTCAATACTTGTAAATGTTCCATTCATTAGGCCTCCAATCCTGACTTGTCATTCGTCCAACAGGTCCTAATTTCATTTCATATTTCAGCAACTGATACTTGAGGCTGTGTATCTTCCACAATTGTGAATTTCTCATTAGTCAACAGTTCCATTTGATTGTTCTGATCGTTTTTCTCTTAAAAACGATTTTTGGCATACATTGCCATTCATAACGTTTGAAGTAATTACACAGGTGGATCTGGAAACAGTCCCTTAATCACACAGATTGATCTAGCCTCATTATCTTAATCTAATTTCTTCTTGAGTTGATGATCTTCATCTCCAGCAATTTCTTCTCATTGATTGAATGATATCTGGGTCAAAAATTTTTCTTAACTATCTTAAATTAACTCTTTTTTTTCTGTCTTGACCTCATACTCATCATTGGTAATGTAATCCAATACTCTGAATTGATTAATTTTCCTTATCAACTTATCCAATGTCTCATATAGCGTCTCATTTAACACCTCAATCATTGGGCTATTGCATATGGACCCAATTTCAACCCAAGTTGGCCCTTCTGATCCTAAAGACTACTTCAAGTGGTCCCAATTTCAATCTGAGCTGGTCCTGCTGCACATCTTCATCTTAGGTAGATGCAGGTGGAACAGGTTTTCTTAAAGCACTAGACAGTTCCATATCTAGGCTGCAAGTCCTTTTACCGGATCCTGAATATTTTTTGATTTGTTTCATTAGTAGCTCCACATCTGAACTGGGTGAACGTAAATGAATGTGATCCACTTCACTTTCAGTCTTCAATGATGTTACTTTCCATAGTAACTTATTGCTGGTATTGGAAACATCTTCATATGACATCATGTCCAAATTATTTACTTAAAAACACCCCAGTAGTGAGCACAAATGTTAAAATTTATAGGGTCCTTGATTATCTTCAGCTGATAACCCCTAAATTAATTAACTGAAGAGGTTCAGTATTGTGCAATTCTCCATGTTGTCTGATTGTAAGATGTATTCATTTGATAATAGTATGGAGAAAATTATCTGTAGTTAAATAAAGTACAAGAATTGGGTCCAACGCTTGACCATTATTTCCCCTCAAAATACTTAGGATGTCCTCAATAGGTATTCATTCCCTTATACCGCCTAACTTGATCCATGCTCAGTTCCTCATTTATGGCTTCTCTCTGCTGACACACAGTCAGCAGCAATCCATGATTCAGTTCAACTTCTTTTCTTTGGATCCAAGCTAGATCCTTACTTTTTTTCCTAAAGAGTGCCAATTAAAACACAGCAATAATTTCCTTAAGAAAGAAATGAACTCAAAATTAATCTGGTAAAGTACATATTGTAAAAAGCATCTTCTGGTAAAAGGTTATATCTGGTAAAAGATATATCTATTAATTGAATTCTTAGGGGAATTTATAGTATGGATTCTGTCATCTTAACTCTCAGTTAACACCTCTTCAATGAAACAGCAGCCATTACCATTGAATCACCCATACTCGTCTCAGCAGTGATGGTCTTCCCCATCCTGGCCAGAATTCCGTCGTTGGACATTCTTGAGACCTAAAATGGAAAGGGTCAGTAAACGTTTCCCTAAAATTTTCCTCTCAATCCCAGAAAACCAACTTTAATTGGCAAGCAACATACTTAGGTAATGGGACTTGTTACCCATTAATGCATGTCAGGAACTAACTGATTGATTTTGCTAGTTGAAAGCATCATTCACCTCGCAACTTGATCCTGAAATCCCTAATTGGTTGGTAATGAAACCCAACCAGTCCCAATTGGTAAACCTGATAGTTAATCATCAATCAACTAGCAGATGCCCCATTTCATCAGCAACTCTGACCAATGAGATCTTAAGCATTCATTTGGATTGATCCCCAAAATAACTGACCCAGGCGAATAACCTAAAATCCTCTAAACATTGTTACCCCAAAATCATGTTCAACTGATGTCCAATTCACTTCGCTATAGGGAATCATCCCCTAGCGGCCCCTGGTAATCTAATCAGCTGGGAATTTGAGCAAAAACCTAACACCCACACTGTTTGACTGTCCAACTGAGGATAGTATGCAGTTGAGCAACATAGCATAATCTTCAATATCTCCAGGAGTTTGTTCCTTTATCATACTATAAAATGTGACCACATTCACTTATTATCCTCTGTGGCAACCCAAACATAGAAAACACATTCCATAAAAAAGAAACAGGTTGTCTCTTAAGAGGTGTTGGCAAAGGAACAAGGGATAAATATGGCGAGTTTAGTAAAGGGGTCCTCGGCCACCATAATGCAGTAAACCTATTGGAGCTGGGAAGCTCAATAATAAAATTGATGGACACTGAGTTCCACAGGCCCTCCGCCTTCTTTAGGGGATAAGAAGACTTTTCTTAACTGATTTATTAAGCTTAGCCTATACGCATTTAACGCATTTTGTGATCCATGCCAAAATATCCTCAGAAATGCCTGGCTAGACAAATGTCTAATTAACCAAATTCAGGCATTTCTTATTCCCTGGATGCCCCACTGCAGGGGGGTTGTGGTGCGCCCTAATAACCTCATCATGAAGATGGGGCAGCACCCAAAGCCTCAACCAAAAATTTTTATTCCCAACTACCAAGGAATAATGGGAGCACTTATGCATCAAAGGTGTCAGCTGGTCCAACAACCTCAAACCTCAAAGCAAGCTGTTCAACAGCTAATATCCTAGAGATCAGAGGCACATTCAGAGGCCAATCCACCACCAAAATTATGGGAGTAGCATTAGCTAAGATCAGGTTTGTTGGATTTAATGTGGGTAGCTCCTACTCATCCACCTCTGCTGGACTCAACACACAGGGTTACGACTCAAAAAGTCAAGAAGAGCATTTGACGCACCTTTTTTGGACTCATTTTTTAAAATTAAAGCTACAGAGTGTTTGGATAAAGCCTGACATTAGAGGCATTCCTGAGATTTCAGATACAATTCATCAAATCAAGAGGATTTGTGCTGAAGTTAGATCGATTATTTGCATATCAAATCATAAATCTAATGCGTTTTGTTCAATCAATCGCTTATATTACCCTAACTGCGATGATATTGAGTCGATTAATCACGCCAAAACGAATTTACAATGAGA